>JAWPHD010006234.1:0-148208 GCA_037043455.1 Cyrtodaria siliqua | reverse complement strand
TATTCGGAATTTGTTTTAAAATGGCTAGAGTTCCCGAAATGTTATTTTTCATGTAAAATCCATATTAATAGCGCTTTCAAATGGAAGCATTAATATTGCCATTCTAGCATTATACCTGTACGTAAACTTGTATTAGTGTTTGACCAACATTACAATCCAATGAGATTGACTAGATCTTCAAATTTTGTATGAACTTATTTCAATAAAACTCAGATTATGTCTATTTTATTAAGTGGGCTCACTATTTCATCGAGTGTTCAAGGCGCATCAGCCTTAATACAATGGTACAATGCGCTTGCGGGAATGTTC
This sequence comes from Cyrtodaria siliqua, assembly GCA_037043455.1. Lineage (NCBI taxonomy): Eukaryota > Metazoa > Mollusca > Bivalvia > Adapedonta > Hiatellidae > Cyrtodaria > Cyrtodaria siliqua. Next base: position 147,899 of record JAWPHD010006234.1, on the reverse strand, counting down.
ATTTGCATATCAATGCCATCATTCATGGAATTGTTGAAAGGTAGGTCAACCACTATGCAAGTTATTTATTATTAAGTGGAATGACAACAAAATAAAACCCAACATTCGCTCCCTACGGTCACAACATTTGGGTTTCTATTTTTAAAATTCTACAAAATAAACACTATTAAATACAGAAGCCACTTCAAAACAAGTCTTTTTGGTATTTAACATAAAATACCAGAACTATATATAGTACATTTACAATAACAAAATGAAAACTCAACCAATGAACAAGAGGATTCAAATTACAGTTTTGAAATTAGAAATTACCATGTACGATGTTAACCCTTAACCCGCTAAGCACGACTGTAATAGCCTTTGCGTCCATTGTAAACCCAGATCAGCCTGCGAGTAACCCTTTGTCACATAAATGGAATGGTCACAATTCAAAGAAAGAACAGTCCATTATATATATGTAGCGGGTTAAGAGATTTTTAATACAAATAAGAAACATATCTGCCTCTCAAGCATGTCTAGTCATCGCTTAACAAGTGTTGCTTCTAAACTTAACAAATAGACATCTAAAACTAAAACACCTCTGTATATAGCACAGCACAAATCACAAATCATATCTTTGATATAGGCCCTGTGACAATGGTACATTAAAGGGAGTAGATCAGGCTTTTTTTGCTAAATTTATTTTTAAAAAAAAGAGCCATTAAATTATCAATTTAAAATATAAAATAATTCAAAGATATACACTGAACATTCACAGTTTCTGTAATAAAGCGCAATAATTATAAATTACAATACGTTGTGTTAGTCCTACAGAAACCCCCAAGTTATAAATAGCTGTCGCGCGGAGCAAACAATCGATATCTACACATGACGCTCGCTTTGCAATACACTGAGATTTATTTTACCGCCAAGATTAAAACAGCTATCCCTGGCGCATAACTATAGTTAGGAAATATCTTCTTCTCGTTGTTTATTCTATATGATCAGTGCTATTTTGTTTGGTGGTTTATGGCTCGTATAGTTTATTTTAATCAATTAAATACATAACTTACGTATTTAACAGTTCTAAAACAAATATCAAGCCTGATGTACTTCCTTTAAGAACTTAACTATAAATACACCGAGATGAAATGAAGCAAATCGCCTGACCTTGTTAAGATTATTCAAAGTTCCGAGTGGTGCTTATAATGACTATGTTTTGCGAATCGAAGCAACTGTCAAAAGAAACATAAAATACTTTTCCCTGTTTCATTGGAAAATAAAGACAAGGTCATGTTAATTCATTATTGCATCTCTGTTCAGAGTGCTACTAAGAAGATAATGATATTTAATATATTCTTAAATTCAAATATGGTCAAAAGCTCAAAATGAAAGCCAGCAAGAAAATTATTTTAGACAAAAAAACACTGGTCAACTGCGCTTCCTTTTGGCTTATAAATTATATGCATTGCAGAAAATGCAAAAATGTGGTGATATACTTAGTTTGAGAAAAACATACTGGCAAAAAGTGGTCTGTGCAATTTTCGGTGAATGGGTCACCTGCCGTTCAGTCATTTATTATGTTGTGTGCAACAGTATTTTTTTTTTATCAAGACTAATGAAACTGGCATAATTTTATAATGTCAAAGGTCACTCCATCAATTGAATAGCGTTTAAAGGTGCACCAACACACGAAAGGTTATATGGTGCCTAACAGGAATGAAAGTGTCGGGGCCCATCCTCCTTTTACATTAAGATAAAATATGGAGAATGAGTCTACAACATTCCTTCCTGTAGAACTGCTGAGTTGCTGCAAATTGTCACTTGATCAACCTAAATGTAATGTTACACAGATTATTCCAGAACATTCCCGTCACTGTTCTTACTCCTTATAACATGTGCCTTTTTAAAGGTTTGCATTCTTATAAAGTATGATTTTTAGAAGTACCTTTTACTAGACTTAGGGAGCCCTCAAATATTTATTTTCATTAGGGAAAAATATAACTACAGCCCAACTTTATATTTCTTAACAGCAAAGAACAACAAACACGTGTCAACATCGACCCCAGTTTTAATCATATATTCATCTCATCTCATTGAAATGGGTTTTAAGGCGCACCATATTCATCTCATTAACACACAAATATCAGGTATAAAATCATTCATAAACATATACAGGTATATCACTAGGAAGAAGCCTAAAGTTTAGTACCATCTAAAAGCATAATGGAAACATCTCTCATTATGAAATAAATATGCAGGGGAAATAAGTATATATCCCTGGAACAGAACCAAGGTTATTGTTGGGGCTCCTGTTTAAGCTAAAGGTTTCAGCTGTTGGGGAAGCAATCAAGTAGATATAAACTCTACCACACACCATGTTTTAAAAATGTAAAAGGAATTTCTCACGCAAAAATTGTTTTATTTCTCAATCGATTTTCAAAAGTTTGGTATTATAAAGTAACAGACCATAATTTGGCTAAAATGCAATACAGAGTTACGGAACTTGTACATCTGAGTGGCCTTAATGATGCTGAAGACTTATGCAAAGTTTTTAAGAATTTGAATAAGAAATGTTGAAGCATCCGAAGATATGAAAAACTTAACGTAAATGTTGACGCCGCTGCTGCCGCAGGGTCATACCTGTCTCGCCATCTTCTTTGAAAGCGAGAAAAAACACTTAAAGTCAATTTCTAGAGTTTTTTTTAAAATTTCATCTTCGACTGCAGAAAAACCTTTGGCTTGAACAAGTGCCCTTACACTTGTGAACAAATGGAAATCAGCATCGATCGCTTGAGCAGAGAATACAATGAGTGAATCAGTTTCATGATTAACTATATCAAAATGTATATACGTACATTATGCTGTGCTTCAAAAAAAAAGCATATACCACCTGGGCAAAACATTCTAGCTGTACATTCTATTTCATTTTTTTTTTTTTTTTTTACAAAAATGATTTTTAACAATTTAACAATAACCAAGCACTTGTGGCAAAATCTACAACACCGTTAATTTCATCTAAACATTAATTGCATTAAAAAAGAAGAATCATCAGAAAAAACACAGATGTTTTCTATTGAACTAAAACAACAAGTATCACAATATATTTCCGATTGTTAGGATATTATACTTTTCACAATTCTATAAAAAGAGATTAAGTCATTCTGCCAGTCTAATTGGACAAATAAACTTCCAGCAAAGTGTTCTTACTTATCTTAATTTTTCTTCTGAGCTTAAAACCCTGTTACACACATGAAGATAATACTGAATTCAACTTGAAAGATACAATGTAGTTGCTTCATCACGTTTTATTTTCTTTATTTTTTCCGACACTCATCAAGTGAGAAAAGCACAAGTTCTCTAATCATTTATGTTGCCACCATCATACATGCTGTTTCTTTTATAATTAAAAAAAGGACAATTTATCAACTTTAAGCAATGAGCTTAACTTCTGACTCCCATTATTTTTATAGACAGAATTTTGGCCCGATGAAGTCTGATCGATTTTACAGGTTGACATATTTTACAGTTGACATATTTTACAGGTTGACATATGAGAGCTTACACTTATTTTACATTGGTAGGTGACCCTGATAAGTTATCGTTCTTATTTTGAAATTTATGGAGCTTAATGCTGCGTTCTGCTTGCATAAAATTCAAAAATGTTCTAAATACAAACGATAACTATACATATCCCTGGCACAGAGCTGTATTTCTCGAGTTCATGATGGTCCTATATATCAAGAGAAAAATATACGCAAGGAGAGGGACAACACTATAGGAAAGAAAATATATACCATAAACTGATCGAAATAAAATTCTGTAAATAACAATGACCTAATTAACATTAGTTTTAAGATCTGTACTTATCTTAAAGGGGAAAATTGGAGGGATCTGCTTGATTTTGTTTAATCTGATTATTCACTTTATTTTAAAAATCCATTGTATTTTCATGTTGGTATATTTTATCAAATTTACTGACCTCAGTACCTCAGTGGATAAGGTGTTGAAATTTAGAGCTGCAGACCTCTGCCCCATGTGGGGTTTTTCTCCCTGGCGCAGGCATGCGGGAAACTCATCCTCATCTCATCTCCCTCAGAGGTTGCTGTCCTAATATAACCTAATAAGATTTGTTAATGGGACGTAACACCCGATTTCAACTCATTTCCTATTAAACCTTCTTAGTCTCAGTCAAAAAGCATGTTGCGCAATCTGAATCACTGAGATGTACTATATTTGCACAGGAGTTGCATCATATAGTTGGTAGAAAAGCAAAGCCACATTTATCACTAAGTAATTATCTCAGGTGTGCAGGTATGTAATAGAGTCTGGTCTCAGTGAGATTGTTTATTTAAACACTGAGATGGGCGTAGCACATGGAGGTTTTTAAATAACCAAGCTGACAAGCTTTTATCTTTTTTGTACTACACTGTACTTAGTGACCCTGTCCATACAACTTCCATTTATCTGACGTTAAGTAGGGTAAAGCACCGCTCCTTTGTTTATCCTGAATTAAATGATTTAATGCTACTAATTCATCAAACACAATTTCACCGACCATACTACAATACTGCTATTTTACCTGCAGATAAAAATGTAACAAATAGTGAAATATATAAATAAAATATGCTATATCCAATAGAAAGTATACATATACAAATAAGTTTAAAGTGTTTTTCACAGTCTCCTCCTATCCCTTTTTAAGAAAATGACGACCGAAAGCTTAATTAGGTTATGTTTTTTGCCATTGTTTTATCTCAAAACAGTTATAACATGTCATATTGTTACAATGGTTTTCTTATTATAATGGAGGTACAAAAAGAACATGTATTTTTAATTCAGCCATGCATTAGTGCTATATCCTGTAACCATAGTTTTACATGAGGTTATACAAACTATGTAATGATACAGTTCCTCCCAAAAATCAATTCATCTCACCTTGGTTTTCCCTTTAAATGTTACCTTACTCTTTTAAACGCTGGAATTTTAAACACTTTTTTCCAGTTCTAATCTTATTTCTCAACTTCATATTCAATATTTCAAATGATTTGAAGCTGAAATCAGATATTTCAGTATGAAATATGGGGTGGGGGTGGGGGTGGGGGATGCAACTACCAGAGAGAATCAACCTCTTGTGATGGAAACAACCAATGAACCAATGAAAATGAAAATATAAACAGTACGACAGTTTGCTAGACTCATAGCTGTCTACTTTGTCTCGCTTATGACTTCTCCGATAGTTACAAGCAACATTCCAATCAGCTTTAAATATGCTAAACTGGTTTACGACAAACCAAATTATTACATTAGCCAACTTACTGATCTATTATAGCATAAAATCTGAATTTAACACTTATGGACACATCTATAAGACTGTTAGGTGACAGGTATGATAAATGTATGTATTTTGAATACATAGGAACATATAGGAATCCGTCACTGGGTTAGTTCTCTTCCTGGACCTCATTTTATTAGCTAAAATATAGCTTTTTTTTAAAAAATAATTTTATGTTTAAACCTAGAAAAAGAAGCATAACAAAATAATGTTATATCGCACAATTAAACCCTGTTTTTTTGCATCAATAATGGTTTTAATGACTCCCTGGAAAAAAAGACGCTACAAAGACTTAGTCCGACTTCTACAACAATATTCTAGTATGGAGACCTTTGGTGTGTTTTAAATTCATCACATGTACGCAGATGATACATCTGAACCACTCACATATAAACCAGCTACGTAACTGAACTCGTATCAACTAAACTCATGTATTAGAACCAGCTAGCATTGTTATATAACTCAAATAAACATGTGCTAAAGGAAATCATACAGCACCAAGCTTTGTAAACAAACCGATATAAACCACCTGGCTATTAAACGGAACTCTTGTAGAGATCGAATAAACCAGAGACATAATCATACAGTGATTCTTAACTCACTCAAATCTCACATAATCTTGTATGACACAAGGTTAAACTGCAATATCTCGTTCTTCATTTTCTCACAACAATATCAATGCACACAGAATAGTATACTATGTTATAAAATGAATTTTAATTCGAGACCAGCCGCCGACTCCTGTTGTGAAAAAAATAATTTTCAGCAAAAACTTCCAAGGTAGCAAAAATATACCTGGCATGGTCAGATTTTTTAAATAAAATGTTTTTACTTTTGTTAGTAACAGAAATATTTTTGGTAACACCAATGCGTTCAAAATACAATTTTCTTTAATTTCAAACCATTTACACACTTCTGTTTTAAGAAATGACGATTTCAATACAGCTAGAAGAGAAAGTGCATACTTGAAAATGTTGTCAGAGGATGACCAATCTGAAAGAGTAAGTTGCGAATCTTTCCGTTTTTATATATCCTTAAAAACCAGCATCCTAATGGACCTCTACAAATCATCTAGCTAACATTTCAATCCAGTATCACAAATATAGCTCAACCTCTTGCATCACACATTTTGACATTATTTCTTTACAATGTATACTTATGCTTGAACTTAAATATGCACAACACCACTGATTGGTCAAATGTAAGTTTTTTTCTGTTTGTAGGTATATTAAAATATAGAGTGTATTTACTAAATCATTAACACATATTATTCAAAATGTAACATGCAATAAAAATTAAAAAAAGTCCTTGCAATTTGATTTTTTTGTCTAGCAATTTTTTTTTCAACGGCCCTTTCCATGGCAGTCCCTGCGAGGGACCATCTAGCATAGCAGCTATTCTCCACCAGTTCTGTCATCTATAGAGAACTATAACCCGCAGAATTCCATGTTCCAGCATTCAGTAGCTCACAAGCACGATGAGACCAGAGATGTTTACAGGTTGGTTTTAGCAATACCTCAGATAATTTACAAAACATTCTCAAACATATAACTCCCATCATATCTTAGATCTCCCACCAGTTTTCAGTTTTCTGCTGTTAAATACACTTTATGTAATTCGCAGGGAAAAGTCCAACTTCGAGGGTTCGCATATTTTTGCCTCGCCACCAGTGTTTATCTACTTCTTCATGTATTATTAACTCATCGCCTTTCTTAAGCATCAATTCCCCGTCTTCCTGCGGCATAAAGTCGTACAGTGCCGCCGCTCTCCTCTGAAACATTAAAGGGACATTGTTCGTAAGTAAAGCATACATTGAGACTAAGCTAATAACTGTCGGATTGTTATTCAGTGAAATGTACATCAGCAAAAAACCCAAATAAGTACATGTATGTAGTAATTAATTTGCTAACTAGAAATTGTTATTGTCCATGAGACAAAAACGTATGGCTCCCCTACTCGCCCGAACAGGCATAATTGACGACTCTAGGTCCAACTGTTCTCTATTGATCTGAGATCGTTTTGATATTCAATATCCCTGTGACTGTATCTACTATCTGTATAAGTAAGGCCACATAAAAAAATATGTGTGGTTCAGGTGACCCGACCGACCCTATTTTTTTAAGGGGCCGACCCCAAAACTTTTGATGCAAAAATTAAAAAACAAAAATAAAAAATAAAAAAACAAAAACAAAAATCAAATTATTTTTTTTTAAAAAAAATTAACAAAAAAAAGAATCAATAGGGGTCATCTACTTGTCATGACCAACCATCGTTCCAAGTTTGAGGACCCTAGGTCCAACCATTCTCTAGTTATTGATCGGACATCGTTTGTGACACAGACCTACAGACAGACCTACAGACAGACAGAAAGCACAAAATCAATATGGCTCCCCTACCACACTTTGGGAAAAAATTAAATATTTTTTTGTTGTTTGTCAGTATTGCTCAATTCCACAAAGTGGTATCTTTTTTGTTTTTGTACCTCTATTGAATTCCGTTGTTTCTATAGTAATGTTTGTCAATGTAGTTATTTATGTTTTATCAGCTCTTTTTTTCCACCCTTTTAGGAATGGTACCGGTACTCATTCAATTAGGAAAATCCGTGTTGTTTAGCTTTGAATTGGGAAATTTTCACTATCAAACAAAAGCAGTGCCTAAAAAGTTTTGTTTAATCCGGCCAGGGGTTCAAAAGAACAAAGTTTGTGTATTAAAACCTTTAAAGAGCTATAACTCTGCCAAAATAATTCAACTGGAGCACGGTGACTATGTACAACTAGGCTTGGTACTGATCATCCCTGCAAAGTTTCAATGAAATCCGGCCAAATGAAGGCCCTTTCGTCTTAATGAGGCCAAGATAAAGCATATTTCAGAAAATCAAGGGCCATGACTCCGATGTAAATGGTCCAATCTGGATGGTTTTCAAACTTGTCCTAGCTTTCATTGATATTAACAATCTGGTAAAGTTTCTTAAAGATCGGATGAATGATGAAGGCCCTATCGTCTTAATGAGGCAAAATATAGGATTTTTAATCAAGGGCCATAACTCCACTGTTACTGGTCCGATCTGGCTTGTTTTCCAGCTTATCTGAGCTTTCATTGATATTAACGACATGTTAAAGTTTGGTAAAGATCGGATGAAAAATGAAGGCCCTATCGTCTTAACGAGACAAAAGTTAACGACGGACGACAGACAACGGACGACGGACAACTCGGCATCCCAAGGGCTCTGCTGGCCTTTGGCCAGTTTAGCTAAAAAGAAATATCTGGTAAGGTTTGGTAAAGATCAGATGAAAAATAAAGGCCCTACCGCCTTAACAAAGCAAAATATAGCATTTTTAACTAAATGGTTTTCAAACTTGTCAGAGCTTTCATTAGCATTAACAATCTGGTAAAGTTTGGTAAAGATCGGATGAAAAATGAAGGCCCTATCGTCTTAACGAGGCAAAATATAGCATTTTTAACTAAATCAAGGGCCATAACTCCGCTGTTACTGGTTTTCAAACTTATCCGAGCTTTTACTGACATTAACAATCTGGTAAAGTTTGATAAAGATCGGATGAAAAATGAAGGCCCTATCGTCTGACGAGGCAAAATATAGCATTTTAACTAATCAAGGGCCATAACTCCGCTGTTACTGGTCCGATCTGGCTGGTTTTCGAACTTGTCTGAGCTTTCATTGACATTAACAATTTGGTAAAGATCGGATAAAAAACGAATGCCCTATCGTCTTGAGGCAAAATACAGCAGTTTTAACTAAATCAAGGGCCATAACTCCGCTGTTACTGGTCCGATTTGGCTGGTTTTCGAACTTTTCCGAGCTTTTATTGACATTAACAATCTGGTAAAGTTTGGTAAAGATCAGATGAAAAATGAAGGCTCTATCGTCTTGAGGCAAAAGTTAACGACGGACTGACGACGGACAACTCGGCATTCCATTAGCTCTACTGGCCGAATTTGGACTGGGAATTTGTTCACTCCAATTGGGAAAAAAACATACTTTTTGCCATTGCATTGGGAAAGATAGAAAGGTAGTTTTTCGGTACAACTTACATAAAGGAAAAAAATGTTAGTTAAAAGTTACGGCTCATGCAGTTATAAATAAAAGGATACCGTAATATGATTACCGTACTGAGAATATCAAGATATAACACTACCGATGTTTTCTGATTCTGAATGATTCTGAATCACTATCATACTAAAAATAGCTAAAACTAGATTTCAGTATCTGTATCCTACTAAAATAGATGTAGTGTATTTCACAATGTATATTTCGACAATAAAACACGCTTAAAAAACATGTTTACTGAAAAAATGCGATAACCTGTCTAAAATTACCTATTAAATGTTTTAATTTTTCAATATGAAAGCTTTTTAAACCGAAATTAAGATTTTATTTCATACTCCAGCCAACCCCGATTTTGCTTCTTGGACAAGGGGTTGGATGGGGTATGAAAATTAATACTCGAACCAAGCAATGATCAGATCTGGAAGCTTGCATCACCTTGTGTGGATATAATACAAGTATCAGATCTGGAAGCTTGCATCACCTTGTGTGGATATAATACAAGTATCAGATCTGGAAGCTTGCATCACCTTGTGTGGATATAATACAAATATCAGATCTGGAAGCTTGCATCACCTTGTGTGGATATAATACAAGTATCAGATCTGGAAGTTTGCATCACCTTGTGTGGATATAATACAAATATCAGATCTGGAAGCTTGCATCACCTTGTGTGGATATAATACAAGTATCAGATCTGGAAGTTTGCATCACCTTGTGTAAATATAATACAAGTATCAGATCTTGTGATTTCAAGCCTCTTGTGATTTCCTGTGGGTATGTCATAACTACAGGATCACACTCAATGTTACAGCCTCTTTTGATTTCCTGTGGGTATGTCATATCTACAGGATCGTACTCAAGGTTACAGCCTCTTGTGTATGTCATATCTACAGGATCACTCAAGGTTACAGCCTCTTGTGATTTCCTGTGGGTATGGCATATCTACAGGATCACACTCAAGGTTACAGCCTCTTGTGTATGTCATATCTACAGGATCACTCAAGGTTACAGCCTCTTGTGATTTCCTGTGGGTATGGCATATCTACAGGATCGTACTCAAGGTTACAGCCTCTTGTGTATGTCATATCTACAGGATCACTCAAGGTTACAGCCTCTTGTGATTTCCTCTGGGTATGGCATACCTACAGGATCACACTCAAGGATACAGCCTCTTGTGATTTCCTGTGGGTATGTCATAACTGCAGGATCACACTCAAGGTTACAGCCTCTTTTGATTTCCTGTGGGTATGTCATATCTACAGGATCACACTCAAGGTTACAGCCTCTTGTGTATGTCATATCTACAGGATCACTCAAGGTTACAGCCTCTTGTGATTTCCTGTGGGTATGTCATATCTACAGGATCACACTCAAGGTTACAGCCTCTTGTGTATGTCATATCTACAGGATCACTCAAGGTTACAGCCTCTTGTGATTTCCTGTGGGTATGGCATATCAACAGGATCACACTCAAGGATACAGCCTCTTGTGATTTCCTGTGGGTATGTCATATCTACAGGATCACACTCAAGGATACAGCCTCTTGTGTATGTCATATCTACAGGATCACACTCAAGGTTACAGCCTCTTGTGATTTCCTGTGGGTATGTCATATCTACAGGATCACACTCAAGGATACAGCCTCTTGTGTATGTCATATCTACAGGATCACTCAAGGTTACAGCCTCTTGTGTATGTCATATCTACAGGATCACACTCAAGGTTACAGCCTCTTGTGATTTCCTGTGGGTATGTCATATCTACAGGATCACACTCAAGGATACAGCCTCTTGTGTATGTCATATCTACAGGATCACACTCAAGGATACAGCCTCTTGTGTATGTCATATCTACAGGATCACACTCAAGGTTACAGCCTCTTGTGTATGTCATATCTACAAGATCACACACAAGGTTACAGCCTCTTGTGATTCCCTGTGGGTATGGCATATCCACTGGATGGATACAAGCACGTTACTATACTACTGGATGGATACCAGCACGTTACTATACTACTGGATGGATACAAGCACGTTACTATACTACTGGATGGATACCAGCACGTTACTATACTACTGGATAGATACAAGCACGTTACTATACTACAGGATGGATACAAGCACGTTACTATACTACTGGATGGATACAAGCACGTTACTATACTACAGGATGGATACAAGCACGTTACTATACTACAGGATGGATACAAGCACGTTACTATACTACTGGATGGATACAAGCACGTTACTATACTACAGGATGGATACAAGCACGTTACTATACTACAGGATGGATACAAGCACGTTACTATACTACAGGATGGATACAAGCACGTTACTATACTACAGGATGGATACAAGCACGTTACTATACTACTGGATGGATACAAGCACGTTACTATACTACTGGATGGATACAAGCACGTTACTATACTACTGGATGGATACCAGCACGTTACTATACTACTGGATGGATACAAGCACGTTACTATACTACAGGATGGATACAAGCACGTTACTATACTACTGGATGGATACAAGCACGTTACTATACTACTGGATGGATACCAGCACGTTACTATACTACTGGATGGATACAAGCACGTTACTATACTACTGGATGGATACAAGCACGTTACTATACTACTGGATGGATACAAGCACGTTACTATACTACAGGATGGATACAAGCACGTTACTATACTACTGGATGGATACAAGCACGTTACTATACTACTGGATGGATACCAGCACGTTACTATACTACTGGATGGATACAAGCACGTTACTATACTACTGGATGGATACAAGCACGTTACTATACTACTGGATGGATACAGGCACGTTACTATACTACTGGATGGATACAAGCACGTTACTATACTACTGGATGGATACAAGCACGTTACTATACTACTGGATGGATACAGGCACGTTACTATACTACTGGATGGATACAAGCACGTTACTATACTACTGGATGGATACAAGCACGTTACTATACTACTGGATAAATACAAGCACGTTACTATACTACAGGATGGATACAAGCACGTTACTATACTACTGGATGGATACAAGCACGTTACTATACTACTGGATGGATACAAGCACGTTACTATACTACTGAATGGATACAAGCACGTTACTATACTACTGGATGGATACAAGCACGTTACTATACTACAGGATGGATACAAGCACGTTACTATACTACTGGATGGATACAAGCACGTTACTATACTACTGGATGGATACCAGCACGTTACTATACTACTGGATGGATACAAGCACGTTACTATACTACTGGATGGATACCAGCACGTTACTATACTACTGGATGGATACAAGCACGTTACTATACTACTGGATGGATACCAGCACGTTACTATACTACTGGATGGATACAAGCACGTTACTATACTACTGGATGGATACCAGCACGTTACTATACTACTGGATGGATACAAGCACGTTACTATACTACTGGATGGATACCAGCACGTTACTATACTACTGGATGGATACAAGCACGTTACTATACTACTGGATGGATACCAGCACGTTACTATACTACTGGATGGATACAAGCACGTTACTATACTACTGGATGGATACAAGCACGTTACTATACTACTGGATGGATACAAGCACGTTACTATACTACTGGATGGATACCAGCACGTTACTATACTACTGGATGGATACAAGCACGTTACTATACTACTGGATGGATACCAGCACGTTACTATACTACTGGATGGATACCAGCACGTTACTATACTACTGGATGGATACCAGCACGTTACTATACTACTGGATGGATACCAGCACGTTACTATACTACTGGATGGATACCAGCACGTTACTGTACTACTGGATGGATACCAGCACGTTACTATACTACTGGATGGATACCAGCACGTTACTATACTAATAGTTGATTATATAATGGGTCTTGATGCACATTTAAATAGTGCATAACACGTCACAAATCCAGTCATGTGACGTTAACCGTCAAAAACATGACGTTATTTAGTTTTATTTCAAAGGATTTATTAGTCAAACTGTCAAAAACAGTAAAATGTGTTAAAACGGGTTAACCAGTATTGTAATGTTGTCTTTTGCGACAGTATATATTTGCCTTAAAGCTATTTGTTTCTTAGATTTAAATACACTTATAATATAGGGTTAACTGCGTTGAAATTTTGAATTTTGGGACGGTATGTCAGTCATTTAACGGTTGCAAATCGTGTTTAACGGCTCTGCTATTGCGTCGCCATTAAACAAAATTAGCAACCAGTAAACAACTGACATACCGTCCCAAAATTCAAAATTTCAATGCAGTTAACCCTATTTAAATCTAAGAAACAAATAGCTTTAAGGCAAATATTCACAAACATAGGTTTCAATAAAATGCATCAATCATTATGCCAAGCACAAAATAATGCGAATCAGGCTTTATAATGCAGACACAATCCAACGTTAGTAGGTCAATGTCTTGAAATGCTTTATAAAAACATTTCAAGTGAAAAACTAATGTAATCTATGACCTACCCTAGGAGGTTCTGCATCAACCTAATAATAAATAAAGTAAATGATGTTAGTAACACTCAATAATCAACATACACATAGCAGGCTACAGGCAACCGTTTGCCATATTAGTCATTTGTACAATACAACAACTAAAAATTTAGGGTTGTCTAATTTTGAAATTTTAATTTTAAGAGGAAGCATGTAATTTTTTTTACTAAATTTTATGATCGTAACTCAAATTTTGGAGAAAACATAGCAATTGTTGAGGTTCAAGCAAGGGTGATAAGTTTCAAATGTATGTGAAAAACACTTACCTCTTGGTGAATTCCTCTCATGTCCATTCCTCTCATGTCCTCCACTTGGCCAATTCCTCTCATGTCCATTCCTCTCATGTCCTCCGCTTGGCCAATTCCTCTCATGTCCTCCGCTTGGCCAATTCCTCTCATGTCTTTTAAACATATGCTTTGACCTCGACTGACCGAACACTTTCTGTGATATTCTATCAATTTGTTTATTGATTCAAATTTTACCACCCAGAGAAAATATTTTCCAGCACCATCTCGTAAAATTTTAAAATGTTGAACATTATCCTGAAATCTGAAATAACAAAGAAAAGATCAGTGCACTTGAGACCTATATGCTATACACGGTTTTGTCAATTTATTGTATTTATACATATACTTAATGACTGCTTAAAACATTAAATCTGCATCATTAGGTTTCATTCACATCCACTGCTGTAAATTTAAACATTTCAGCCACTTTTTTGCTTGTTTGTTTAAACTGATTTAAATGTCAATTGATCTTTATGCACACATCAGGAATACTGGTTGTTATTGATTACACTTGTATATGAACAATTTTAAACCTGGTTTTAGTATTCAATTGTTAATTTCCATTAATGGCATTTGACTTAAACACCCTTTAACACATTGAACACCAATTTAGAAATGTGTAAACAAAATTAGTGAACATGTAATTTGTGACTTGCGACAAGACTACTTCATTGCGATAAATAAATCCTTGTGTAACGGTTTAATTTTTTTAAATGGAAACCTAACTTTTTTATTTAATTTTGTTCGTTCTGAAAGATTTGCATGCAATGACAATGAATCAAAATAATGGTATTAAATTATATATACATGAAGATGATTTATATAAAGAAAATTAAAATTCCTTTAAAGTTACACATTTAATACTGCAGTATTAAAGAGATTGAAATATAAAGAGACATACAATCCAACTGCCATTACTGCACTGGGCAACATTAGACAAGCAGAAAAACAGGTATGTTTTCACCATGTTCCACATGCACCAGTACCCTTATGCCATGAAGCCCGATGATAATGCCAACTTCTCCTTTTGTGTTAAGTCTCACATAGAATTACTAGATTAGTATATTCGCCGTCATAAGAAAGTATCCACTTCTAAATATTGATATACAAATACCATGAGAACCAATAATCACAATTTTTCGTATTATTATATTAGATACAACATTTACAAACATGTTTTAATATGAAATATGAACATTCAATAAAGAATAAAATGTTTAAATCGATTCTAAAGCGCAACAGGCGGAAAACAAAAGTCACAGACCTAATAAAGTTACAGCCGGTCCCATAAGTGCTCTATCGGACTAAGGTCCGGTGAAAAAGCAGGCCAGGGTAGCACACTGACGTTATTGGCCACCAAGAAGTCGGTGGTCAATCTTGCTGAGTGTGGCCTGGCGTTATCCTGTTGGTACAGTGTAACGTTAGGGTGGTTAGCAAGGAACGGCAAAACAACTGGTTGGAGTATCTCATCCACGTAACGTTATTAGGTCTGTGACTTTTGTTTTCCGCCTGTTGCGCTTTAGAATCGATTTAAACATTTATTCTTTATTGAAAGTTCATATTTCATATTAAAACATGTTTGTCAATGTTGTATCTAATATAATAATACGAAAAATTGTGATTATTGGTTCTCATGGTATTTGTATATCAATATTTAGAAGTGGATACTTTCTTATGACGGCAGGTATATAAAACTGTTCACAAAAGCAGATCCAACTGATTGATTTTCTCCGTGAACTTAACCCTTAACCCACTATATATAGATGTAATGGACTGTTCGTTTCTTTGAATTAAGACCATTCCATTTATGTGACAAAGGAATATTTTGGGGGAAAATGACTGATTAGCAGCCAGACATTGTAAACTCTGATCTGCCGCGAGTTACTCGCAGGCTGATCTGGTGTTACAATAGACGCAGAGGCTAATATAGTCATGCATAGCGGGTTTAAGGGTTAAAAAAAATTTTTACGTGAGTAAAGTAGATGAAATTTAGAATTGCTTTGGAATTTCAGATAAATGTAAAAAAAAAATCAATATCGGTCTATTTCAATTAGACTATGTTAATTATTTCAGATAGATCCTTTTTTTTTTTTTTAAACAAAATATTTCTATCCAACCTTGAATATGGTCACCACTCGTGTTTTTACTGTATGGAATTGAATGCTACAACTAAACATGTTGACAAATGCCCCATAGAAAGAGACAAACATGTAACATTCAGCTGACGAGTTACTTACTCAAAGTACTAGAGAAGATCATTTCAAAAGGCTTGACAGTTACAGATGGCTGGTGCATGGCAAAATACTTGGAAGCGTACATAGAATGATTTCAAGATGCTGTCTAAGATTCATCCTATGTGCCAAAGTTAGGTTTTTGAGAAAGAACACCAATTTCCAATGGCAAGACACTCGACACAGATGAATAAATATAAGTATGCATTGATACAATTCCGGCCCAGTCGTTACATAACACAGTTTTAATACATAGGCACGCATCAAAATACAAGCTCCCGTTTCTGTTACAGCAAGTGTTTGGAATATATATTTTGGCAATCGTGTACACAGTGGTTGTTATTTGAGTATTCAACTATGCTTAAGTGTATTTAAATTAAGAGAATGATTACAACTAACGGAAATATTCTATGTTGTTTTTCTTGAAAAGAATGAAAAAACTTTCAAGATGATTGACAAAGAAAACAATGTAAACAATTTGTTTTTAAATTTTGAATGTTATCTACTTTTAAACTAGTATAGCTCAGTTTTTATATTTTTAACTGAGATGGTTACAAATACACAACCACTGTAACCCGACTGCACATTTTGCATACTGCAGAGGAAAAACGATTTTGAGTTTTCTGAGTACACTAAAGCCGTAGTTTTACTGCTGTTACATATAATGTTGACTGTATCTCCATTATTGTTTTACACTTTGTCACTTACACTTTTCAAGAAAAATAAATATAACAAGCAAATTCAGAAAATTACCAGTGTAACCACCTATCTAAAAGGTTTCACATCCACAACCTATACTCACTGCTATCAAAAAAACATGCCAAATTTCTTTTAAAAAAATTAAAAAGTTATTGAGCAGAAAGCAATTTTCTATTTATAGTAACAGTAACCTTGACCTTTGACCAAATGAGCCGAATAACAATATCAAGCTTCCTTTGGATGAGCCACACCTTGTGATAGTTTCGTTAAAATCCCTTAAGGGAAAGTAGATGCTGAATGGAAACCAATTTTCTATTTATAGTAACAATGACCATGACCTTTCACCAAATGACCCAAATTACAATCCGGAGCTTCCATTCCATAAACCTTGACTCACAAACTACAATCCAGAGCTTCCATTCCATGAGTCGCACCTTGTGTTTAAGATCCATTAAAATCCCTCAAGAGAAACTCAAGTAAATGAATGTGGAAACTAATCGAGACTGACTGATGGAGTGAATGCAGTCCCTCTGGTCACAACCGGTAGGGGACTAATACAATTCTGAACAAAAATTTGAACTTCTTTACATTTATTATTTAACTGCAATGGATAAAACTGATACAATCAAAAAGCCTCGCATCATATAATTTTACCCAACTTGTTTAAAAACTCCAATATTAAAGAAGTACTTATGTAAGATCCTCTATGTTTTCTTGAAACCTGAAAATGATTTACAAGAAAAGGATCTATCCATGGCGATTCTGTTAGCAAAGCTGACAACAAAGTCAGCCATAATGATGAAGTGAAATCTGAAAACTCTTAAGTTAAACGAGGGCTTATCTAATTTTTAGCACATACCATTTTTTTAAAAATGTACCTCGATTTTGTCAATATAATCCTCAACATTTAATTATACCCAAGACCGTCAATTTCCTTAACTTCTTTTCATAAAATAATTATATCAAATATGAGCTTGTTTAAGATCCTCTATTATATATATTATCTATAGTAGCTGTGACAATCGTAACTGTTGTGGTGTATACCTATGATAGAGCTACTTTGCCATCCTTTATAAAATAGGTAGGTATCAGGGTCGACCCTATCAAGAGAGTTTTTTGAAGACATCAATCAAGCAAAGACTGCATGAACAACCATCTCATTTCAATAGAATAAACCTTAACAAGAGGCCCTCTTGGGCTCTACTTGCTCTACTGGCTATATGAAGCCTGTGGTGGGGAACAGTCATTGATATGCGCAACTATGCTTTTTACTGATCATTCCTGAAAAGTTTCGTTGAAATCCAGCCAGGGGTTCAGGAGAACTAGTCCGGACATAGTTTGTGTACTAAAACCTTTAAAGTGCCATAACTCAAATAATAAATGAAGGTGCTAGAGCGGTCACAAGGCAAAATATAGCATTTTTTGTTAATTCAAGGGCAATAACTCTGTTATTGGTTTTCGAACTCATCCAAGCTTTCATTGGTATTAACAATCTGGGCAAGTTTAGTCAAGATTAAATAAAAAGTGCTTGAATGTTCACAAGGCAGAAAATGGCAATTTTCAGTAAAAATCAAAGGCGTCTGAGCATTCATTGATATAAAAACCCTGGTAAAGTTTGGCAAAGATCAAATAATAAATGAAGGTTCTAGAGTGCTTACAAGGCAGAATATGACATTTTTCAGCAAATCAAGGGCCATAACTCCTGATCCGATCTGGCTGGTTTTCGAACTTGTCCAAGCTTTTATTAATATTAACAATCTGTGCAAGTCTGGTAAAGATCAAATAATAAATGAAAGTGCTTGAGTGTTCACAAGGCAGAATATGGCATTTTTCAGCAAATCAAGCGCCTTAACTCCGGTGTTACTGATCGGATTTGGTTGGTTTTCGAACTTGTGTGAGCTTCATTGATATTGACAATCTGTGCAAGTTTGGTAAAGATCAAATAATAAATGAAGGTGCTAGTGTTCACAAGGTTTAATAATAACATGGCATTTTTCAGCAAAACAAGGGCCATAACTCCGTTAAAACTAATCCTATCTGCCTGGTTTTCAAACTCGTCCGAGATTTCATTGATATAAAGTCACTGGCAAAGTTTCCCAAAGATCAGATTGATATTGAAGGCCCTAGTGTTCACAAGGCAAAAGTTAACGGATGACATACGAAAGAACGACGGACAACTCGTCATCCCATAAGCTCTGCTGGCCAGTAGAGCTAAAAAACATGCGTGCATGCATACAATTCACAAAAGAGAAGAATAGCTTGTTGAGTTAGGCATTTTTACGTAAGACTCCGTGTTTCATCAGACATATTTTTCTTAAATGTTTACCATTTAACATATCATGCGTGGTGTTGTTCCGTATTTGGAAACTTAAACCCGCCCATTGCTGACACAAATTGACAACGTTAACAGGAAAGCTTCAGGTGTGTGAGTATGGTGGGGTTTAGTTTCCTAATATGGAACAAGATCTCACACGAACGTAAAGAATTAAAATGTCGAAAATCAAAAATCCTCCAACAGTGGTCTTCGAGCACTGACAATATTGGCGTTTTTCCTCTTTTTTGGCAAGTCTTCTGTATGCAGTTGTGGTATTTAAGGTTTGTTCTATTGAAATACAGAGGTTGTTTATGTAGGCATTGTGTGTTGCCGTAAGAAACCTCGCCGGAAAAAAGTGTACAGGGGACAGTACTGGGTCCTGCTGATTCCTAATCAGGCTCTATGGTAGGTACATACTACCATAAGAGCCATATCTATAGATGCATTTACTAAGCATTGAATCAAAGTACACAGTACACAGAGATACAGTCAACCATTCAACAGAGTGTCGATATCGGCACTTACCAATCTCATTAAAATCAGACCCTTTATCACGCTACGATACTCTTCGCTACTAGGATCTGACGACTTCGCATTACAGGTCACGTCAGATTGACCTTACGATTAGCAGATTTGAGCCTACAAAATTATTTGGTATTGACAGCTTCACTGTGCATGTCACATTTCAGTAAAATGCTGTGGAGCAGTCTACGCTCGGTATTGAAAGAGACAATGTCCGTAATTTTTAGCTTATGAAACACAAATGAACTTCGTTGACAAGCATAATACACCAATCATTATTGAATATTTACTGAAAAAATGATTGACGGAATTTAATAGCGGTACAATTTTTTTTACAGATTCGAGGGATTGAGCCCACACTAAAATGACACTCGTGGGTCAGCGGTCGAGTACACTATCAACTGAGCTAATCGGGCCACATCTAATGTCATAATAATTTGTGGAATATATATTTTCAAAATACACGACAGCGCCCATGATTTTCTTCGTATCTTAATGTAAAACATGCCATTTAGTGCATTTCTTTGAATTTATCGTGCCATAACACAGCAATAACACACGAAGACTCTTTCTTTATTCGGATATAGATCTGTTTTATGTAGATTTATCGTTGGTTCAGTTCACTCGAATGTCATCTGAAGTGCATATGAAACGCGCGATTTCATTGGTTGAATTTAGTTGATTTTCTCATGAATATTGATTAGATGAAAGGTCGATCTGATGTGACCTCAAAGGCAATGTGGTCAGATCCAATAGTGGAGAGTATCAAAGCGTAATTAGGATATGATTTTAATGAGATTGGGCACTTACTTGACCGTAATGGAAAATTCCCCGGGTTGACTTTCGCAACCGCGAACCAAAAATGCTCCATCCGGATAAATGTACTTGCCACCCGACTTAGCCAAAAGCATTTGTTCCGCCTCTGCACGTTTCATGTTGCCCACATACCACCTACAGGAGCAAATGTTGCTTTAAATCCTTTTCACACAATAACAAAATATAGTTATAATAATGATTTCCTGCCTCATCTGAACAGTTGCTGTAGGTTGTGCCCATGCTGACAAAACTTTTGTAATTGTTGTGTTCTTTTATTGTTCAATCCTCAATTATTTTTTTAAAACCATCAAAGTTATCAATGTAAAACAAACTCTGAAGTGTTTTTGTCATCTACACAACCCAAAACAATGTTCCTCAGAAGCTTCCCTCTCCGCCTACAAGCCTCTGCACGACTTACTTGACCGACATTGAAAATTCTCCAGCCGAACTTTCACTGTGGCGCACTAAGAATGCACCATCTGGATGCACAAATTGTGTACCAACTCTTTGTAATAACATGTCCTCCGCCTCATGGCGTGTCATTCTGCCAACAAACCATCTAAGACGACAAAGCAAATTTAGTAAGCGCGCTAACAAAGTATGGCAGATGAGAAACTGTAATAAAACATTCATTATATATATTCGTAATTTTTTAAACAGACTACTTTTCTAGCAATAATTTACTAAAACTGTATTTAGAGTGTATTAGCTCTCTGAAACAAGGAAAGTTGCTGTATTATTATTTGAAATGATGAATGCATTAAAGCTGAGAAAAGGAAAACATGACTGAGCATGTACCCATGACGATATACGCATCTCCACTTCATTCTGATGCTTCTCACAAAAGTTAAAAATCCATATAGAAAATTATGGAGAAATAGCGCGGAAAATATTCAAGAGGCCAGAACTCCATCAAAAATCTTTAAACCGGAACCCCATGAAGATATACGCATCTCCATTTCATACTAATGCTTCTCACAAAGTTGGTTGAAAATCCATTAATGGGTTATGGAAGAATGAATGAATGAATGGTGTATGCACGTCAGCACATAAATAGGTCATATTGTGCGCAAAATCTGATGAAAGATGAAGAAATGTAGTAATTAAAAAGTAATGTAAATATATAAAGATAAAACTATTTACAAATAAGAGATGATATAGTAGTAATATAAACTATATATGTAAATCAACAAAAGGGTTATGGAGGAATAGCACCGACAAGATTTCTGTGTGCAAATATTTAAAAGACCATAACTCTCAAAAATCATCGAATCGAAATGAGACGATGATATGCGCATTTCCACTTCATACTGATGCTTCATAAATTTTCATGAAAATCCTTCAACAAGTTATGGAGATAAATAGTGCGGAATATATTTATGCGTGAAAATATTCAAAGGGCCATAACTGCACCAAAAATAATCAAACCAGAACGAGTCGAGGTAATGTACATCTCCACTTCATACTGATGCTTTTCATAAAGTTTCGTGAAAATCCATCTAAGGGTTATGGAGAACGAGCACGGAGAAGATTTTTGTGTGAAAACATTCAAAGGGCCACAACTGCGTGAAAAATCACTGAACCTGAACGAGACAAAGTTATGACCATCTCCATTTCATACTGATGCTTCTCATAAAGTTTCGTGAAATTCCATATGGGGTTATGGTAAAATAGTGCAGACAATATTTTGAACAGACCAACCGACGGACCGACAGAGTGACTCCTATATACGTTTGCATAGTAACAACATTTAGTTACATCTAGCAATACTTATAACTTATAATACATGTCAGATGTGTTGACTTTAAAACATTCATGAATAGCTTAAATAAACTGTAATTCCTCTCCTTCAAAGCTTTTTCAGAAACTGACCAAAGTGTATGTGTTTCATTTAGTGAGAAACTAACTTGTGAGCTAAAGGACTAGGTATGATAAGGGACAAAATTGGCCCCAATATTGAAAGTTTTAATGCAAAAGTTTTGAATATCTAGTTTAGCTACAAATGAACTGAATCAATATTAAAACTCATTTCAGGTACGTTTGAAGGCTCTAAATGAGTTTTAATAGCCTCACAAACAAGGCCTTTTCTTTCAAACAAGAAATCCGTTGATTCACGTCTCGCCTAACGGGGGCTGGACTTAAAAATACAAAGGTCAATGATGCTTAAATGAAAGTTTGTAAACATTTTAGTAATTAAAAACAACAGAGTTTGCTATTTGCTGAGATGACATTTAAGTGCATTTGTTTAAAAACAAAATGCCATTCTATTAAAAACAAGAGGCCCAAGAGGGCCTGTGGATGCTCTACTGGCTAAAACGGCTCTTATATCAAGGGTTTTCGACATAAAATTACCATCAGTAGTTTTTTAAAACATTGCAAAAACAACAGGGATAGGATGGCCTTAAATCGCTCACCTGGTAATCATGGGCTCATCATCAAAATCATCAGCTCCAAAAAGTAGGTCAAGGTCATACATGAAATCCAGGCATCCAAAAAAAAGATGCACTAACGAAGACACAACTACGTCAAAATAGAATATGTTTTCTTCCAAAGATTAAGCTATAAATTAGATTTAAAACATCTAGTGCATAATTCTAGTTCATGAGAAAGTGATGTAAATGTAACAATTAAAGTTATCTGCCCTTTGCTTGGATGGTGAAGGTCACATCCACATTTGCTTTGTCACGTGCAATGTACCACTCAAGATACAACTATAAGCAAAGTTTGAAAGGTCTTAGTGCATACAGTTTGTGAAAAAGTGACCTAAACGCCAAAGTTGAAGGTAAAAATTATAAGGTTATCTGCCCTTGCTTGGAGGGTCAAGGTCACTTCCACATTTGCTTTGTCACGTTGCCATGTACCACCCAAGATACAACTATAAGCAAAGTTTGAAAGGTCTAGTGCATACAGTTTGTGAAAAAGTGACCTAAACGCAAAAGTTGAACCTAAAAATTAGTAAGTTATCTGCCCTTTGCTTGGAGGGTCAAGGTCACTTCCACATTTGCTTTGTCACGTTGCAATGTACCACCCATGATACAACTATAAGCAAAGTTTGAAAGGTCTAGTGCATACAGTTTGTGAGAAAATGACCTAAACGCAAAAGTTGAACCTAAAAATAAGTAAGTTATCTGCCCTTTGCTTGGAGGGTCCAGGTCACTTCCACATTTGCTTTGTCACGAAGGCGATGTGCCACCCATGATACAACTATAAGCAAAGTTTGAAAGGTCTAGTGCATACAGTTTGTGAGAAAATGACCTAAACGCAAAACTTGAATGTTGACGCCGCCGCCGCCGGAAAAGCAACACCTATGACATTTTTGTTCATTTTCAGCAGCTTTCGATCAGTTTTTGGTCTTGGAAATACAGAGCGTACCCTCGATCATAGCTGATTTTTTGTTAAAACAGGTACTTGATAGGGATGCATCATCAGTCAAAAAACTGTATGTGCTCGGAGATGCGCTCTATATTTTTAGGATCAAAATCTTGCCCAGAAAGGTCCAAAGTCTACCAAATATAACAAAATTACCAAAAATGCCATCTTTTGAGACCCTGTTAATTCTTCTAGCTAAATAGAATAAATAACAAGAGGTCAATGACCTTGAAGCTCTACTGATTGATTTTGATTTCAGGAAGTAGTCGCTACAGACTTGTTTTTTTGAAAATCTATTTTTAACTGTGGCGGCCATCTTGAATTTCCGGCCAACCTGAAATTTTGCTAGGATCAATTAGACTTTAAGAGCAACATTCCTGTGTAGTTTCATGAAAATCCGTCAAGTAGTTTCAGAGGAGTAGTCGCTACAAGTTTTCATTATATAACTCTATGTAAACAAAGATGGCCGCTGGCAGCCATGTTTAACGTCAAATCAAAACGATTTTCAACAAGGACCAACATCATGTCATACTGATCATTTTAGAAAAAGTCCCATATCAATATCTCTTATTGTTTTGAAGAAGTAGTCGCTACAAACTTATTTATTTTAAATCTATTTTTAGCTGTGGCGGCCATCTTGAATTTCCGGCCGACCTGAAATTTTTCTAGGATCAACTAGACATCAAGAGCAACATTCCTGTGAAGTTTCATGAACATCTGTCAAGTAGTTTCAGAGGAGTAGTCGCTACAAGTTTTTACTATATAACTCTATGTAACCAAAGATGGCCACTGGCAGCCATGTTTAACGTCGAATCAAAATAATTTTCCACAAGGATCAACATCATGTCATGCTGATCATTTTAGAAAAAGTCCCATATCAATATCACTTATAGTTTTCAAGAAGTAGTCGCTACAAACTTATTTTTTAAAAATCTATTTTTAGCTGTGACGGCCATCTTGAATTTCCGGCCAACCTGAAATTTTTCTAGGATCAATTAGACATCAAGAGCAACATTCCTGTTAAGTTTCATGACAATCCGCCAAGTAGTTTCAGAGGAGTTGTCGCTACAAGTTTTTACTATATAACTCTATGTAAACAAAGATGGCCGCTGGCAGCCATGTTTAACGTTGAATCAAAACGATTTTTGACAAGGATCAACATCATGTCATGCTGATCATTTTAGAAAAAGTCCCATATCAATATCACTTATAGTTTTCAAGAAGTACTCGCTACAAACTTGTATTTTAAAACTCTATTTTTAGCTTTGGCGGCCATCTTGGATTTCACATCAACATGAATTTTTGCTAGGATCAACTAGACTTTATGGGCAACATTTCTGTTAAGTTTCATGAATATCCATCCAGTAGTTTCAGAGGAGTTGTCGCTACAAATAAAAGTTTACGGACAGACGCACGGACGACGGACGCCGCACCACGGCATAAGCTCTGCTGATCTCTGTTCAG
This sequence comes from Cyrtodaria siliqua, assembly GCA_037043455.1. Lineage (NCBI taxonomy): Eukaryota > Metazoa > Mollusca > Bivalvia > Adapedonta > Hiatellidae > Cyrtodaria > Cyrtodaria siliqua. Next base: position 122,234 of record JAWPHD010006234.1, on the reverse strand, counting down.
TCGAGCTAAAAATGTATTTTGAAGATAGAATATGATCAATTTACTTCAACATGCACAACAGATTATATGTAAATATTTTTTTTTTGCATTTTGAACATATTGGAGGCCAAAATACCCCCTTATCATACCTTGTCCTTGAATAATTTAAAATAATATAAGTGTAAACTAGAAGGGTGTTCCACGGAAACTTGTATTGCCTGCCAATTGCTTATTTAACGCTATGAGCTAGTTTAATAATCGTTTTATGAACAATTTCATAAACAAAGGTCAAATACTTTTGAAGTTATGGCCAAGGTCAGGTTGCAGGTTAAAGTGTAACGTACAAACGACGACGGACAACGACAAAGGGATTCCTAAGTGTCTGTCATGCTACGGAAGCGACACAAAAATATTGATAATCAGTCATTGACCCAAATAAAGTTTAGGTCAAGATTTAATGTATGCAAAATTATGTACTAGCCAGGATGCAACAGTTAGTGGGATTGTGTGTTTTCCCGGACACAACTTTGTCTAAATTTTGGTCGATCTCTTAAAACTTCTGGTCCACAGTGTTAGTTTGTGAAATCTGATCCATCCACCATGTACTCAACATTTATGTACCAGCATTGACATGTACCCAATGTAGCAATAGCCTCGGAACTCAGACCATCAGGCCTACAATATAAGAATCTTTCATGGGTATCCGGTAAAAAACGGAAAATGCAACACAATGTATAATTGTTTTTAACAGAACCGAGGCTCTGACCCGGATATCCATGACTGATTCTTTTCTTGCATACCATTTACATTCCGCGCATTGACGTCGCCCACTAACGTTTTGCATGTTTATTTACACCATGATGTCATGCAACTGTCATTGTTGACTTTTATATTCCCCCATTTGTAAAACCAGGCTTTCCATCACCCATGTAAAATGCAGATAACCATATCCAGTATGCAAGAAGATTGTATCTTCACCTAGTGTGTAATGTATTGTATCGCAAGGATTTATATACAAAAGAAGACCTTGTAAACAACAATATAAATTGATTTATCACAACTTGTAGTGTTAAATATTCCACTAGTGGTATAATAAAACGTTTATGATGTCATGGACGTCACGTTAATGCACGTTTTCTGACGTAATGTGACGTTATAAGTGCTAACATTCATTCTCATTCATTATTGAATTTATTAAACTCGTTAGCAACAAGAGGTCAATGACCTTGAAGCTCTACTGATAGATTTTTGATAGCTAGATCAGCATTCCTGTGAAGTTTCATGAAAATCCATCAAGTAGTTCATAAGAGTAGTCGCTACAAGTTTTCATTATATAACTTTATGCAAACAAAGATGGCCACTGGCAGCCATGTTTATTGTCAAATCAAAATAATTTTTGACAAGGATCAACATCATGTCATACTGATCATTTTAGAAAAAGTCCCATATCAATATCCTTATAGTTTTCAAGAAGCAGTCGCTACAAACTTGTATTTTGAAAATCTATTTTTAGCCATTTTGCTAGGATCAATAAGACATCAAGAGCAACATTCCTGTAAAGTTTCATGAAAATCCGTCGAGTAGTTACAGAGGAGTAGTCGCTACAAGTTTTTACTAGATAACTCTATGTAAACAAAGATGGCTGCTGACAGCCATGTTTAACATCGAATCAAAACGATTTTCGACAAGGACGATCATCTTGACATGCTGATCATTTTAGAACAAGTCCCATATCAATATCACTTATAGTTTTCAAGAAGTAGTCGCCATAAACTTGTTTTCTGAAAATCTATTTTTAGCCGTGGCCATCTGGACATTCCGGCCGACCTGAAGTTTTGCTAGGATCAATTAGACATGAAGAGCAACATTCGTGTGAAGTTTCATGAAAATGCGTCAAGTAGTTGCTACAATTTTTCATTATATAACTCTATGTAAACAAAGATATTTAACATCGAATCAAAATAATTTTCGACAAGGATCAACATCATGTCATACTGATCATTTCAGGAAAAGACGCATATCAATATCACTTATAGTTTTCAAGAAGTAGTCGCTACAAACTTGTATTTGAAAAATTATTTTTAGCTGTGGTGGCCATCTTGAATTTCCGGCCGACCTGAAATTTTGCTAGGATCATTTAGACATCAAGAGCAACATTCCTGTGAAGTTTCATGGAAATCAGTCAAGTAGTTTCAGAGAAGAAGTCGCTACAAGTTTTTACTAAATAACTCTATGTAAACAAAGATGGCCACTGGCAGCCATGTTTAACGTAGAATCAAAACGATTTTCGACGAGGACCAACATCATGTCATGCTGATCATTTCAGAAAAAGTCCCATATCAATATCACTTAGAGTTTTCAAGAAGTAGTCCCTACAAACGTGTTTTTTAAAAATCTATTTTTAAATTTGGCGGCCATCTTGGATTTCACATCAACTAGACTTCATGAGCAACATTTCTGTTAAGTTTCATGAAAATCCATTCAGTAGTTTCAGATGAGTAGTCGCTACAAAAAAAAAGTTTACGGACGGACAGACGGACGACGCACCACGGCATAAGCTCTGCTGATCTCTGCCGCACCACGGCATAAGCTCTGCTGATCTCTGATCAGTAGAGCTAAAAATGATATAATGCTCAGCAAGAGTCTCGCATTATATCATTTTGCCAACTCGTTTAATAAATTCAATAATGAATGAGTTCTCATGTAAGATCCTCTATATGTTTCAGGGGTGTCATTGAGGAGGTAGACGGGGATTTCCCCCTGCTACTTTGACTGGTCTACCCGGCTTATGTGAATCCTTTTACTAATATTGTATACAAGTATCGATCAAAATACCCCGCTACTCTGCTGTGGGCCGCTTACTTGAAAAGTTAATGGTACCCCTGATGTTTATTCGGTTACCATCAGGAGCAGGTAATAGCAGACTTCCACAGAATAACGGAGAGAATTTTGTTTTGTTTTTACTTTATTAAGTTGTGCTAAATAATTTGTTCTATATTTATAAACTGAATTTAGCTTGTTTTACAACTACCATTCAATCATTTCAGCTTACCATAAAATTACTGAAACCTTCCAAGAATGATGTTTTGGTTTATACATCTATTAATAACCTGGCTTACAGGTGCATGTTTCAGCCGACAAAGATAAATCGCTTGCACACTTTCCTTTCACCAATGCAACCCCAGTCGATTCCCAAAAGAGTGCATACAGTTGCTGCCACGCGGATTACGACTAATCCCACTCAGCGCGGACACACTGATTTTGTCCCCGCGATCCACGGACAGCCCGCTCATCGCGTGGATAATACATTTTTTCCACCGCGACACATTCACCGCGATTCGCCATGATCTGTTTTGATTCGCACACCGCTTTACTCGGTGTGAAATCGCTGGCCATCGCCGCGATTTATCTTCAGTATCAATGTACAATTGTGCAGTCAATTTAATGCATTATTATTCAATAACTATTAAAAACCTGAAGCAGAAGACAATTTTATTTTTGTTTTCGGAAAATTCAAATGCCCGGATAATGTATACTGGGTCACGATAGTTATATGGCGGTTCCTATTACCGACTTCGCGTGACTGAACATAAAATTCAAATAGTAATTCTTATACTGGAAATTAGAATTATATTTTTAATTAATCGTTATTTTAACATATTTTACTATTCTGCTGTTGGTTATTAATACATCGATGGGTTCTTTAGTCAGAAATAATCCGAAAAATTGTAAAGAATTCAGGATCATAAACCCTTTATAAGTGCCGCCTTGTTAATAGGTACACACATCTCAAAGGATTGTGGGTAGCAATTTATGTCCGGTGAAGAGAAATGCGACTTTTGGACAACAAAAACGAAAAACACACGTTATTAAATGCATTAAAAGTTTGAAATACGTATTGCTTCCAAAATTGTTCATTGTATTTATCATTTTTATTACATTTTTCATTGATCCGTGCTCTAACTTCCCCCGCGAATCTATCACGGAGAATCGCGGTGATTTCTTTCTTTCGAGACTGGATTTTGCAATCGCGGCGAATCCCCGCGATATTTCGGGTGACAATCCGCGGTACGATCGCGGGGATTTGTGACTTCGATTGAAAAACGGCCGCGGGGATGCTGCGAAAAAGTCGTAATCCGCGTGGCAGCAACTGTACATGAGTCACCTAGCTATCAAGAGAAAATTGCATAAACACTTGTCGTTTTTTTACGTAATCAATAAACAAGAGGCCCAAGAGGGCCTGTGGACGCTCTACTGGCTAAACATAAAGTTTATGTATAATATCATTCAACCGGAACATGGGGATGACATACGCAACTAGGCTAGGTACTGATCATCCCCACCAAGATTCGCTGAAATTCGGCAAGGAATTCAGAAGAGACTAATCTGGACAAAGTTTGTCTATTAGAACCTTTAAAGGGCCATAACTCTGCCAAAAATCATTCAACCGGCATATGGCAATGATATGCATAACTAGGCTTGACTGATCATCCTTGTCAAGTTCCGTTGAAACCCAGTTCAGCAGAATTAGCCCGGAAAATGTGTATCAAAAACCTTTAAAGGGCCATAACTCTGCCAAAAATCTGTAAACCGGAACGCGACGATGATATGCACAACTAGGCTAGGTGCTGATCATCCCTGTAAAGTTTCGTTGAAATCTGGCGAGGGGTTCAGGAGAACTAGTCCAGACAAAGTTTGTGTATTAAAACCTTTAAAGGGCCATAACTCTGCAAAAAATCATTCAACCGGAACACGGTGATGATTTCCACAACTAGACCTGGAACTGATCATCCCTAAAAAGTTTCGTTTAAATCTGGACAGGGGTTCAAGAGAACTAGTCTGGACAAAGTATGTGTATTAAAACCCTTAAAGGGACATAACTCCACCAAAATCATTCAACCGGAACACAGTGATGATATGTACAACTAGGCTTGGTACTGATCATCCCTGAAAAGTTTCACTGAAATCCGTCCCAATGAAGGCCCTTTCATCTTACTGAGGCCAAAATATAGCATTTTTCAGAAAATCAAGGGCCACAACTCCTGTGTAAATGGTCCAATCTGGCTGTTTTTCAAATTTGTCGGAGCTTTCATTGCTATTAACAACATGATAAAGTTTGGTAAAGATTGGATGAAAAATGAAGGCCCTATCGTCTTAACGAGGCAAAATATAGCATTTTTAACTAATACAAGGGCCATAACTCTGCTGTTACTGGTCCGATCTGGCTGGTTTTCGATCTTGTCCGAGCTTTCATTGATATTAACAATCTGGTATAGTTTGGTAAAGATCGGATTGAAAATGAAGGCCCTATCATGTTAACGAGGCAAAATATAGCGCTTTTAACTAAATCAAGGGCCATAACTCCGCTGTTACTGGTCCAATCTGGCTGGTTTTCGAACTTGTCCGAGCTTTCATTGATATTACCAATCAGGTAAAGTTTGGTAAAGATCAGATGAAAAATAAATGCCCTATTGTCTTAACGAGACAAAATATACCAATATAGCATTTTTAACTAAATCAAGGGCCATAACTCCGCTGTTACTGGTCCGATCTGGCTGGTTTTCGAACTTATTTGAGCTTTCATTGATATTAACAACCTTTTAAAGTTTGGTAAATATCGGATGAAAAATGAAGGCCCTATCGTCTTAATGAGGCAAAATATAGCAATATAGCATTTTTAACTAAATCAAGGGCCATAACTCCGCTGTTACTGGTCCGATCTGGCTGGTTTACGAACTTATCCGAGCTTTCATTGATATTAACAACCTGTTAAAGTTTGGTAAAGATCGGATGAGAAATGAAGGCCCTATCGTCTTAACGAGACAAAAGTTAACGACGGACAGACGACGGACAACTCGCCATCCCATAAGCTCTTCTGGCCCTTGGCCAGTAGAGCTAAAAACAGCCAAAAACACGATTTCATTTTTATTGCGCCAATTTCTCCCTAACGTGCCTCTAACTAGACGTTGTTTACTTTCGTGACGTCATCGCTCTAACGTCGTTAAATTTGGCGGATATTTTAATAAAATAAACGTATTTTGTCACTATGTTAATGTTTGATGACAACATCTACAGCGATGACGAGGACTATAGCACCGAGGCTATGGTTTTCAGGGCTATGTGCAGGGAGGGCCTGATGGACTAAACTGGAATTTGAGACAATAAACAGTTGAATGAAAACACAATTTATGCTTTATTTGTCTATTTTTTGTTTTACAATTCAAAAAAAATTGGGCCACCAACATTCAATTTGGGCCAGTGGGTCCAAATTTCTACTGGCCCAAGCAAAGATTTTCGGTTTGGCTGGCCCCTGTGTCAAGCACTGAATATGATTCTTAATGTAGTTATTTCCCTCCATAAAATGCATGTAGTTATTTGGAAGATTCCCTCCATAAAACGATTCTGTCCATAAAATGCATGTAGTTATTCGGTATGATTCCCTCCATAAATGAATGTAGTTATTCGGTACGATTCTCTCCATGAAATGCACGTAGTTATTCGGTATGATTCTCTCCATGAAATGCATGTAGTTATTTGGTATGATTCCCTCCATAAAATGAATGTAGTTATTCGGTATGATTCTCTCCATGAAATGCATGTAGTTATTTGGTATGATTCCCTCAATAAAATGAATGTAGTTATTCGGTACGATTCTCTCCATGAAATGCATGTAGTCATTTGGTATGATTCCCTCCATAAAATGAATGTAGTTATTCGGTACGATTCTCTCCATAAAATGCATGTAGTTATTCGGTACCATTCTCTCCATGAAATGCATGTAGTTATTTGGTAAGATTCCCTCCTTAAAATGCAGGAAGTTATTCGGTACGATTCCCTCCATAAAATGTGTGTAGTTATTCGGTACCATTCCCTCCATGAAATGCATGTAGTTATTCGGTACCATTCCCTCCTTAAAATGCAGGTAGTTATTCAGTATGTTCCCTCCAAAACATGTGTGTAGTTATTCGGTACGATTCCCTCCTTAAAATGTAGATAGTTATTCGGTACGTTTCCCTCCAAGAAATGCATGTAGTTATTCGGTACGATTCCCTCCTTAAAATGCAGGTAGTTATTTGGTAAGATTCCCTCCATAAAATGCATGTAGTTATTTGGTATGATTCCCTCTATATAAACTACACGTACATAGTTGTACTTACTTATGTCTGGAAATCTAAACAGTTATTTAGTACAAATCTTAACATGATGACCTATAAATAACATATATATGTTCATATGTACATGTTTCTACTTAAAGCTACAGAGTCTCTATATGTGGAGCGCTGTGGTCTAGTGAGCGTTGGGCCCATGATCCAAAAGTCGTGGGTTTGATTCCCGCCATTGCCATATGCGTTGTGTCCCTGGGCAAGACACTTTATCTGCATTGCTTAGTACTGGTTCTACCCAGGAAGACATCGAGAGTGATTCAAATAAGTTCATAGAGCTTTCGTCACAATCGATGTAAAATAAATAAGTTTAAACTAATATTCTGCTGAACTTCTCTTCAGTATTTTGTCTCCATTGGACCAATAATAGACGCCAGAACTAATTAATAGCGGTTGGGAACTACGCTTGTTGTTCAGCCATACCCGTTCTGATTCGCTGACACTCGGGGCGAATCCGCTTGCAGTCGCTGATGCAGACTTTCCGAACAGCGACCTGATGTCTGTTTATTTACCCGCCATGTTTACGGTGTCGATATAAAAACAAGAGGCCCAAGAGGGCCTGTGGACGCTATACTGGCTACCATGGCTCTTATAACATCAATGAAGCGAGAGACTGCCATTTATGTTTTTTGGAAAGTTTTGGGCAAAATACAGCTTATCAACTAAATCAAGGGCCATAACTAAAGAATCTGGTAAAGTGTGGTAAAGATCAGATGAAAAATCGCATTAACGAGGCAAAATAAAGCATTTTTAACTAAATCGAGAGCCATAACTCCTCTGATACTGGGCTGACTGGTCCAACATAGAGGTAAAAAACAAATCCAAAATAAAAAATCCAAAAAAAAACAAAAAAACATTAGAAAATTAAACAAAAAAAAAGTCAAAAAAAAAAAAAAAGTCAATCAAATAACAAAAATTAAAAAAATAAATATAATAATTCTAATACAAAAAAAATAAAAATCATAAAATCTGGTAAAGTTTGGTAAAGATCAGATGCAAAAGGAAGGCCCTATCGGAAGACGAGGCAAATTATAGCATTTTTAACAAAATCAAGGGTCATAACTGTTACTGGTCTGATATGATTGGTTTTCAAACTTGTCTGAGCTTTCATTGATATTAACAATCTGATAAAGTTTGGTAAAGATCGGATGAACAATGAAGCCCCTATCGACTTAACGAGGCAAAATATAGCATTTTTAACTAAGTCAAGGGCAATCACTCCGCTGTTAATGGTCCAATCTAGCTGGTTTTCGAACTTGTCTGAGCTTTCATTGGTATTAACATTCTGTGCAAGTTTGGTAAAGATCAAATAATAAATGAAGGTGCTAGAGTGTTCACAAGGCTTAATATGGCATTTTTCAGCAAAACAAGGGCCATAACTCCGGTGAAGTTATTCCGATCTGGCTGGTTTTCGAACTTGTCCGAGCTTTCATTGATATAAAGACACTGGCAAAGTTTCGTAAGGATTCAATTAATAATGAAGGCCCTAGATTGTTCACAAGGCAAACGTTAACGGACAACGGACGACGGACGACGGACGACGGACAACTCGCCATCCCATTTAAGCTCTGCTGGACTGGCCGAATGGCCTTCGGCCAGTAGAGCTAAAAACAAGAGTTATAACTCTAGTGTTACTGACCCAATTCAGCTGATTTTCAAAACTTGTCCAAGCTATAATTAGTATTAACAATCTTTGCAAGTTTGGTAATGATCAAATAATAAATGAAGGTGCTAAAGTGTTCACAAGGCAGAAAAAAGCAATTTTCAGAAAAAACAAGGGCCATAACTCAGGTGTTATTGATCCGATTTGGCTGGTTTTCGAACTTGTCCGAGCTTACATTGATATTAACAATCTGTGCAAGTTTGGTAAAGATGAAATAATAAATGAAGGTGCTAGAGTGTTCACAAGGCTTAATACGGCATTTTTCAGCAAAACAAGGGCCATAACTCCAGTGAAATTATTCCGATCTGGCTGGTTTTCGAACTTGTCCGAGCTTTCATTGATATTAACAACCTGTTAAAGTTTGGTAAAGATCGGATGAAAAATATAGCCCTAGAGTGGCCACAAGACAAAAGTTAACGACGGACGGACGCCATCCCATAAGCTCTGCTGGCCCTTGGCCAGTAGAGCTAAAAAACAGTCCGACTGGTTAGCAATATATTGCATCACACTCCAATTGATTTTAGCGCGAATTGAATCACAGTCTATATGACGCATGGGTTACCTGGTTACCAAACAAACACCTGTTAATCTGGGTCCTGCAAACGACGATACGGAACAAAATTACTCGTCGGAAATGATCCAGATTTGAAATCTTGCAAATATTGCAACATCGTGTTTGAACGATAGTTTAACTTAATTTTATAGTGCAAAAAGTCACTCTCCCTGTCGGACAACCAGACGCCAAATGTTACTCGTCCGCAGGCAGCTTGCACTCGCTAATGCAAGCGGGCGAGTGGAATTTTACACCCCTGGTTAGTATACCATTTTCTCAAGTAGCTTTACAGTTCAGTGGATAGAGCACCGGACTTGAAATCATCAGGTTGTTTTTTTGAGCCCCGAAAGAGGCTTACATTTTTTCTGTAAAAATTACTGTTACCTGTGTATAGGTACGATGTGCACTGGCCGATGTACGACGTACAGTAAATGCGCTACATTTGCTCGCTGAAATATGATTTCGACATGAGCTGGTGAACATGAAGTTACACATAAAGACACGCCTACAAAGAAGAAATCGTTTGATATAGAGACTCTGTAGCTTTAATGTAGTTATTTGGTACGAAGCCAACCATACAAATACATGTACATGGCTGTACTTACTCGTGACAACACATCTCAATATAGTTATTTGGTACGAATCCTTCCTTGCCATGGCACTCGGCTTTATACCAGTTCTGGTCATCTTCTTTACTTGTAATCTGCAAATAAACAAGAATTGGTCAGTCCTACAATTACTTTTTGCCTGTTTGATGTAGCCGAAGGACCCATATTAAGCTTTGCTCTGTAGTCCAAAAACCTTTTTATATAATTTTGAAATAGGGTAGGTTGGGATTGGTTTGTGTTTTTTGTTGTTATAAATCTTATATAGGGTAGGATGGGATTTGTTTGTGTGTTTGTTGTTGTTATAAATCTTATATAGGGTAGGATAGGATTGGTTTGTGTGTTTGTTGTTATAAATCTTATATAGGGCAGGATGGGATTTGTTTGTGTGTTTGTTGTTGTTATAAATCTTATATAGGGTAGGATAGGATTTGTTTGTGTGTTTGTTGTTGTTATAAATCTTATATAGGGAAGGATAGGATTGGTTTGTGTGTTTGTTGTTATAAATCTTATATAGGGCAGGATGGGATTTGTTTGTGTGTTTGTTGTTGTTATAAATCTTATAGGTAACTAACTAAATCATATCTGAATATTTACCAGTCATAGATTGGTGAAGATAAAACTATTTGTTTCCAGGGTCACAACAAAATAGTTCAAGCTATCGAAAACCTATTTTTGGGGCCTTAATACAATAAGAGGCTTAATTCTACAGCTAAAAACTGTTACGAAATGTGTGCGACTGGTTTGTATATTATGTAATGACTAGAAAATGCGCCCATGGGACACGAATGCCCCGCTAAAGGGTCATCGGTCCTTACAAAATGGAGTAACAAAATGTTAAGTGTAATATTAAAAGGCAAGTTATACTGACCCATGTTTTTATATGTGCTTTAAAAAGCTTAATTACTGTAATTATTCATTTTTTCACTGTGTGCAATGTTAACGGGTATCAAACGTTCTTTCACTGTCAATGTATTTTCTCATTGTTAATTTTGTAATTTAAGTCTTTTCTCACCATGTGCAACAAAACTGGAATCAAACATTTTTCATGACTTGTCCTAAAAATGGAATCAAGTAGTTTCTTTTTTTCTTTTTACTTTTTGAGTTCCTGTGAGGAAACCTGTTTATTTCCCTGTCATAGGTGTGTGATGGTTGCGGTACCATCCCCCAGTCACATTGTACAATAAATAATAACATATCAACATCAAACAAGAGGTCAATGACCTTGAAGCTCTACTGGTTTTGATAGCTAGATCGAAATTCCTGTGAAGTTTCATGAAAATCTGTCAAGTAGTTTCAAATCAATATCACTTACGGTTTTTGAGAAGTAGTCGCCACAAAATCGCATTTTTAAAATCTATTTTTAGTCGCGGTGGCCCATCTTCGATTTCCGGCCTACCTGATTTTTGCTAGGATCAACTAGACATCAAGAGCAACATTCCTGCCAAGTTTAATGAAATTCCATCACATAGTTTCAGAGGAGTAGTCGCCACAAGATTTACCTATATAACTCTATGTAAACAAAGATGGCCGCTGGTGGCCATGTTTGACATCCAATAAAATGAACTTTGGTTAGGACCAACTACATGTCATGCCAGTCATTTTGGTTAAGGTTCCAAATCAAATATCAGTTATGGTTTTTGAGAAGTAGTAGTTTAAATAAAATATGTTTTTAGCCGTGGCGGCCAACTTCAATTTCCGGGCGACCCGAATGTTTGCTAGGATCAACTAGACATGAAGAGCAACATTTCTGTCAAGTTTCGTGAAATTCCATCACATAGTTTCAGAGGAGTAGTCGCCACAAGATTTTCCTATATAACAATGTATTTAAACAAAGATGGCCGCGTGTGGCCAGGTTTGACATCCAATCAAAATCAAAATGAACTTTGGTTAGGACCAAATCCATGTCATGCCATTTTGTTACTCAATGCGGGTATGAATGAAAATTAAGTTTGGGGTAATTATCGAATAATTAGTATTTTTCAATAAAAATGAAATGAAGTGCATTTGATCAACATGTCTCTATGAAATTGGTTAGGGTTGAAAATGCATCTAAATCTCACTCCGGTCAAGACATAATGAAAGCTGATGGAAATCTGCCGGGGGGAAAAAAAATAAAAAAATAAATAAAGTTATACGATTTCAGGACATGATGGTCAAGACAGAAAGGGTTTTTGGCACTGTTCACTTTGAAGTTTGTAAGGCCGTGGGAAAATAATAATAATAATAACTGGATAATAATAATACATGCTTCATTAGTATTATGCATTATTTTAGTTATTATAACAGTAATAATCCCATACAAATACTTTAAAAAATAACATGCAATTGGTTAAGAATTGGTTAACTCGATATTTAATCGTCCGTCTCATGTTGACCGACCTCAAGTCTTCCTGTTTTTAAAAACTTCTCCCTGTTTTGACTGGAGGGAGAAGTCACTTCTCCCTATTTTTGGAGTCTGGCTTGACCCCTGAACCACAAAAAATGTTTATGGACAGACAGATAGACGAACGACCACAGGGTCACCATTTGAATAAACTTGGTAAAAAAACATAAGCTCATAGTAAATGCAAAATATTAAACCTCTGGCTCTTGCAGTTTCAGAGAAGATTTTTTTATTTATTTTTTTGACTATATATAAATCTATGTAAAACTGTGACGCCTGGGACGGGGTCAAATTTGACCCCAAGGTCACTATTTGAACAAACTTGGTAGAGGACCATTAGCTGATACTACTTGTAATATATGAGAGCTCTGTGCCTTGCGGTTTCAGAAAAGATGATTTTTTAGTTTTTCCCTATATAAGTCTATGAATCTCAATATACCAACTTTGGACCCCTGGGTTGTCAAAGTTAAAAGGCATTTTCGGTAGTTTTCCATGCGCAGCTTCTTTGGGCGACTTCTCTTCTAAAACTATTGGATGGATTTTCCTACAAATTTACAGGAATGTTGCTTTTGATGTCTAGTTGTATGGTTTGAATTTGTTATATTTTTTTTTGAATTTTTTTTTTGAATTTATTTAAATAAAGGCCTATTATTAGATACATAAAATAGGAAAAATATAGCATTTCGTAAAAATTCCAACAAAATTAAAAAAATTAAGCATAATGGTACGGTTCCAAAAAACAATATTAAATCTCAATATGCATGGTGACCTATACATTTAATTGCATATATTGTCTAAATATATGTTCAAATAAGTGCCTAGGAAGTTTGAACAAATTCTGTTATTAGGAACATAACAAAAAAGGAAAATATACCATTTCTATATAATTTCATACAAAAATTGACCTTTTAGCATAGGGGTAGGGTTTCAATTTTTCATTTTTATTGCACATTTTGTTTTTATATATGTTAAACTATGTGCTTAGAAAGTTTAAACAAATTCTATTATTGGGAAAATACAAAAAACAAGAGCTGTCGGAGAACAGCGCAGCTCGACTATTCGATTTTTCAGAGAATAATAAATTTATAGCTAGTATATACCATCAGAAAACAAGGCTACAACAATGTGGAGTGGGGTTGGGAGCACAACATAACTATGTGTAAGAATTCACCAAAACTACACAGAAATATATAAAAAATAAATAAAATAAAAAAATTGAGTTTGAGTGGGGTGCGGGATGGGGTTGGGAGAGAGGCAGGGTGGATGGTGGGGGAGGGGGGGGGGAGTGTGGGTGGTGAGGGCAACATATATGTGTAAGAAGCTATGTAAGAATTCACCAAAACTACACAGAAAAATGTAAAAAAAAAAAAAAAAAAAAAAGTTTTGAGTGGGGTGCGGGATGGGGTTGGGAGAGAGGCGGGGTGGATGGTGGGGGGTAGTTGTAGGTGGTTAGGGCAACATATATGTGTAAGAAGCTATGTAAGAATTCACAAAAACAACCCAAAAGATGTAAAAAAAAAATAAAAAAAATTGAGTTTGAGTGGGGATGTGGTAGAGGCGGGCACAGTGAGGGCAACATATATGTGTATTAAAGAAGCTATTTAAGAATTCACCAAAACAACACAAATATATGTAAAAAAAGAAAAGAGTTTCGAATGTGTGTGTGTTGGGGTAGGGGTGGGGGTGGGGGGTGGGGGGGGGGGGGGGGGGGGGGGGGGGGGGGGGGGGGGGGAGAGAGAAGCAGGGGGTGGGTGGGAGGGAGCAACATATGTGTAAGAATTTACCAAAAAACACAGAAATATGTAAAATAAAAAAATAATAATATTAAAATAAAAATATTCTGGTTTCGAGTGTGTGGGGTGGCGAGGATGTGGGGTGGCGGGGGGATGGGGGGCAATATGTTTAAGAATTGACAAAAGCAACACAGAAATATGTAAACAAGAGGTCAATGACCTTGAAGCTCTACTGATTGATTTTGATTTCAGGAAGTAGTCGCTACAAACTTGTTTTTTGAAAATTTATTTTTAGCCGTGGCAGCCATCTTGAATTTCCGGCCGACCTGAAATTTTGCTAGGATCAATTAGACATCAAGAGCAACATTCCTGTGAAGTTCATGAAAATCCGTCAAGTAGTTTCAGAGGAGTAGTCGCTACAAGTTTTCATTATATAATTCTATGTAAACAAAGATGGCCGCTGACAGCCATGTTTAACATCGAATCAAAATGATTTTTGACAAGGACCAACATCATGTAATGCTGATCATTTTAGAAAAAGTCCCATATCAATATCACTTATAGTTTTCAAGAAGTAGTCGCTACAAACTTGCATTTTGAAAATCTATTTTTAGCCATGGCGGCCATCTTAAATTTCCGGCCGACCTGAAATTTTGCTAGGATCAATTAGACATCAAGAGCAACATTTCTGTGAAGTTTCATGAAAATCCGTCAAGTAGTTTCAGAGGAGTAGTCGCTACAAGTTTTCATTATATAACTCTATGTAAACAAAGATGGCCACTGGCAGCCATGTTTAATGTCGAATCAAAATAATGTTCGACTCGGATAACCATCATGTCATGCTGATCATTTTAGAAAAAGTCCCATATCAATATCACTTATAGTTTTCAAGAAGTAGTCGCTACAAACTTATTTTTTAAAAATCTATTTTTAACTGTGGTAGCCATCTTGAATTTCTGGCCGATCTGAAATTTTGCTAGGATCAATTAGACATTAAGAGCAACATTCCTGTAAAGTTTCATGAAAATCCGCCAAGTAGTTTCAGAGGAGTAGTCGCTACAAGTTTTTACTATATAACTGTATGTAAACAAAGATGGCCGCTGGCAGCCACGTTTAACGTCGAATCAAAACGATTTTTGATAAGGACCAACATCATGTCATGCTGATCATTTTAGAAAAAGTCCCATATCAATATCACTTATAGTTTTCAAACGTGTATTTTGAAAAATTATTTTTAGCCTTGGCGGCCATCTTGAATTTCCGGCCGACCTGAAATTTTGCTAGGATCAATTAGACATCAAGAGCAACATTCCTGTGAAGTTTCATGAATTTTTTATTGAATGTTCATATTTCATATTAAAACATGTTTGTAAATGTTGTGTCTAATTTAATAATACGAAACATTGTGATTATTGGTTCTCATGGTATTTGTATATCAATATTTCGAAGTGGATACTTTCTTATGACGGCGAGTATATAACAGACTTACTGTACAAAAAGTTTAAAGAAGATCTGTTATGCAGAAAAAACTATTGAGAAGGTCTTTAAATAGACATATACCCGTGATTAAGACAATATTTTTAAGCATCTGTTATGGGTATCCAGTGGAGATCCGGGATTCCAACATGAGGCATAACTGCGCTTATCGGAACACGAAGCTATGCAGAGGTTCGGATAAAAAAGAGTTACACCAAGGGATGAATTTCCCTATCTTCCCTTTTTTCTTGCATGTGGTTGACAAGTCTGCATTGACATTGCAAACTATCAGTGTTTTAAATGTTAGCACAAGGACGATTCAACTGTTTATGTTTTGATGCACGTGACTTTTATCTGACCTTAAAGAAGAGATCATATTTGTCAGCAGCACTCATGTAAAATGTGAATATCCTTATCCAGTATCCTTAAAAATAGTTTCCAACATCTGTAAAGCAAGAATATCCTCATCTGGTAGGTATTAATTAATTAAACAGTCATGATCACTTGTAAGTAGTCCACACAGGAGATGGATGATGTAATGATTCGTACACATGAAACATAACTTGAGGGTTTTAGGTCAAACATTCTAAGTAAAACAGGAAGTAGTATAGCAGAACGCTCATTGTACATGTTTACACTGAGGATCAACTGCAGTAGGGTTTTAAATATCTGACAGCCAGCCTGAGACTAGTTATTTATATATTTGTATTTGACCATATCAGCATTTTTTTAAAAAAAATAGCACTCAGCAGCTAGAGGAATCCAGAGTCACTCCCAGAAATTACAGAGTGTGCACTCAGCAGCTACAGAGGAATCCAGAGTCATTCCCAGAACAAAAGAGAGAGTGAACACTCAGCAGCTACAGAGAAATCCAGATTCACTCCCAGAAAAGTAGAGTGAGCACTCAGCAGCTACAGAGGAATCCAGAGTCACTCCCAGAACAATAGAGAGAGTGAGCACTCGGCAGTTACTGAGAAATCCAGAGCACTCCCAGAAAAACAGAGTGAGCAACCAGAAGCTACAGAGGAATCCAGGATGTTTTGTCATACTGCTTTCAGTATTGATCATCTAAGATGGATATATCAGTTGGTGGGTGGGACTGGTCGGTCTGTTTATGTCATCAGGAAGTGAACTAAGTGACTAATGATCAAAAATTGTTGAAAGTGCCTCTCATATTTCTAGAAGGCAATCAACACAAATGTCTTGTTTTAGAGTCAACCTGTGTTGACATCAAGGCAACTGGAAAAATCTAAATAATGATCAGTTTAGGATTATGTTCCTTCATGTGTTATCCCACTGAAACAAAATATTGGTTAGTAAAGAGCACCAAAAAGCATTTACATGGCACTTGCACCGAGGTGTCAGGACCTTGACAATGCACATGGTTAAGCCACCTTCAAATGTGCCAACCTTGTGGATTATCATAAGGGAATGTGGTGGAGGGACGGTAAACAAACATAGGGGGCTGGAGGGCCCAGTGGATAGCGCGGTGGACCAAACCGGACAACCCTGGTTCAAGCCTCTCCAGTGCCACTGACGTTCCTCGTTGTTTTCTTGGGCAAGACACTTTCCCTTAGCCTCTTCTGTCGGATGAGGATGTGAACCAGGCGGTCCGTGTATCGGAGTCTAAACTTTGCACACGTTAAAAGAACCACAGGAACCTATTCGATAGTAAGAGCAGGCTATGTATCCTTCCCCTCTCTGGGGCGGCTCTAAATAACCTATAATGTGGTGATGAGCTATTAAACAACATTCAATTGTAAACTCACAAGATTACACATCAGTGGACATTATCCTTAAAGTAATTGTCATTAAAAAATATGCCATGAATTATAGTAGTCCAAATAATCAAAAAAAATGAAGAACAGAGCATAGCATTTACAGACAAGCTCATATATCTCAAGTATTCTCTCAAATTTCTATTTAAGTTACATAAAAATCAATTACTGGTATAGAATGCCTTTGTCTCTTTTCAAGATGTTAGTGTAACATTTAAAAAAACAAATACAAAGTCAGAAAATGAGTAAGTTGCAAAGAGGGAATGCCCCATTAACATACATAAACTTACAAGTGGCTGTATATCGCAGATCATATCTCCTACATATCTCCAAGATTCTAGGTTAAGTGTGTAATATATAGTAAGTATTCGATGTTCCCATTCACATACTAAAGATACTATTGCTGTGCACAAAATGCACAATATAATTCATTACTGATACTTTTTAATGTCCTTAATTTCATTAGGAATGAGAGGAATTTATCTCTAGATTTAGGTAGGATGTTTGTAACAAGAGGTCAATGACCTTGAAGCTCTACTGATTGATTTTGATTTCAGGAAGTAGTCGCTACAGACTTGTTTTTTGAAAATCTATTTTTAACCGTGGTGGCCATCTTGAATTTCCGGCCGACCTGAAATTTTGCTAGGATCAATAAGACATTAAGAGCAACATTCCTGTGAAGTTTCATGAAAATCCGTCAAGTAGTTTCAGAGAAGTAGTCGCTACAAGTTTTCATTATATAACTCTATGTAAACAAAGATGGCCGCTGGCAGCCATGTTTAACGTCAAATCAAAATGATTTTCGACAAGGACCAACATCATGTCATACTGATCATTTTAGAAAAAGTCCCATATCAATATCTCTTATTGTTTTGAAGAAGTAGTCGCTACAAACTTATTTATTTTAAATCTATTTTTAGCTGTGGCGGCCATCTTGAATTTCCGGCCGACCTGAAATTTTTCTAGGATCAACTAGACATCAAGAGCAATATTCCTGTGAAGTTTCATGAACATCCGTTAAGTAGTTTCAGAGGAGTAGTCGCTACAAGTTTTTACTATATAACTCTATGTAACCAAAGATGGCCACTGGCAGCCATGTTTAACGTCAAATCAAAATAATTTTCCACAAGGATCTACATCATGTCATGCTGATCATTTCAGAAAAAGTCCCATATCAATATCACTTATAGTTTTCAAGAAGTAGTCGCTACAAACTTATTTTTTAAAAATCTATTTTTAGCTGTGACGGCCATCTTGAATTTCCGGCCGACCTGAAATTTTTCTAGGATCAATTAGACATCAAGAGCAACATTCCTGTAAAGTTTCATGACAATCCGCCAAGTAGTTTCAGAGGAGTAGTCGCTACAAGTTTTTACTATATAACTCTATGTAAACAAAGATGGCCGCTGGTAGCCATGTTTAACGTTGAATCAAAACGATTTTTGACTAGGATCAACATCATGCAATGCTGATCATTTTAGAAAAAGTCCCATATCAATATCACTTATAGTTTTCAAGAAGTAGTCGCTACAAACTTGTATTTTGAAAATCTATTTTTAACCATGGCAGCCATCTTGAATTTCCGGGCGACCTGAAATTTTGCTAGGATCAATTAGCAAAATCAATAGCAACATTCCTGTGAAGTTTCATGAAAATCCGTCAAGTAGTTTCAGAGGAGTAGTCGCTACAAGTTTTCATCATATAACTCTATGTAAACAAAAATGGCCACTGGCAGCCATGTTTAACGTCGAATCAAAATAATGTTTGATTCTTATAACCATCATGTCATGCTGATCATTTTACAAAAAGTCACATATCAATATCACTTATAGTTTTCAAGACGTAGTCGCTACAAACTTCTTTTTTAAAAATCTATTTTTAGCTGTAGCGGCCATCTTGAATTTCTAGCCGATCTGGAATTTTGCTAGGATCAATAAGACATTAAGAGCAATATTCCTGTTAACAAAACGATTTTCGACAAGGACCAACATCATGTCATGCTGATCATTTTAGAAAAAGTCCCATATCAATATCACTTATAGTTTTCAAGAAGTAGTCGCTACAAACTTGAATTTAAAAAATCTATTTTTAGCTTTGGCGGCCATCCTGGATTTCACATCAACATGAATTTTTGCTAGGATCAACTAGACTTCATGGGCAACATTTCTGTAAAGTTTTATGAATATCCATCCAGTAGTTTCAGAGGAGTAGTCGCTACAAATAAAAGTTAACGGACAGACGGACGGACGGACGACGGACGCCGCACCACGGCATAAGCTCTGCTGATCTCTGATCAGTAGAGCTAAAAACACCAACATTTCAACAGCTAATTGAACAGAAAACAAAAGGCCCAAATGGGCGTGTGGATGTTCTACTGATTAAAATAGCTCTTATTAATGTAACAATTAAGTAGATTACATTCTATTAATTAGAATAAGATTTAAATTAAGCAAACGTCATTGTATACAGAGAAGATCAGTTTTGTTTTTCCATTTCCTTTCATGGTCAACTCTTCTTTCCTTTTCAAACAAGCAACCTAATTCTGGTCAAGTTGACAACGGTCAAATAGGACTTCAACGATACGCCTAGCTCACAATATGATACATATCTTGATACAGGGCTCACAATACTATACATATCGCAATACATTTATCAACTGTTAAGTATAAACAGTTAACAAACACCTTCAACAAATAACAGGGGCACAAATTACCGATCAAAATTTGACTTCAACGCGCCCATGTGGCGACCAAAAATATTCAATCCAAAAAACGGAAAAAGGGTAATCATTCAACACAAACATTTAAGTTCGAGGATTTTACCCCGCAGATTTTGCTTTGGTCCCGTGAACTACATACTGTTGGCCGAAATAAAAAAAACTTAAGAAAATAAAAACGAAACAAACCTTTGTTTTTATTTTTCCACTGCGGAAACGAGACAATGTTCGAGATGTTGCGATGTACGGTTTCTTACAAAACTGCATGTTACGGTACTCTGAGCTTCGAATGTCAATGTAAAATTAGATGTGCAAGAGTACAAGTAACATTTGCTGGTATAAAATCAACATTAAAACAGACATGGTAGTGTTTATTTTACAGATGATCATATATTCGTGTTATAATTTGAAGGGGAAATAATTAGGTTTCACTTCCGGCTTTTGGATATTCTAAAACGCGGCGCTTTTGATTAATAATATGCGGTGCTTTTAGAAATCATCAATTATAATTATATGGCAGGGAATCATGTTGATATAAAAAAGGTCTCATACATTAATTTTAAAACTGTATGTCAACATAAAATATTTATAACAAAATAAAACATTAATTTAATAATATCTAATCTTTTTTAATCTTTTATTACAATAATTAACATATTCTAGTTGTGATCATTTATAACAAAACTCATTAACAATACTATTTATATTTAAATAGATAACTTGGACTTGTAATGATCAGTAATGTTGTTTATGATATTCAATAAACACGGATTAAATTCATGTAAATGTTCATAAATTATGCACCAGAGTGCTAAAATAAAATAATATTTTTTTGGGCCCCTAACTTTTGCGCTGGGCCCCTCAAAATTCTAAGTCAGGGGCCCAGCTGGCTCCTAGCTAAATAGAGTTAGTCTGTGCCCCTGAATAATGTTTCTTTTTTTTTATAATTCAAATCCAAAACTAATAAGCTGTCTCATCTTTAAACTGTTATGTCAGTTTTCAAGAATGTGCTTCTTATCCCCATGTAGAGCAGCTAGCTGGGTATAATGTCATAAAATATCAACACCACAATGCTCTGTTTACATGTCCACATGCCATTTACTTCATCAAACCATCAGTAAAATACAGTAAAATACTGCAGTGCATCAGTTTTTTGGTTTATTTGTGCACCTTTATTGAACTGCCCACCTCAAGCAACTCGCTTTGAGCAACCCATCAAGCAACTCGCCTTGAGCAACAAATGCAAAATTAATCCTTTCTTGAATTTTTTTTTTTTTTACAGAACTAGCTTGATTCTGTTTCCATAAACCATTTGAACATAAACAATGATCTTTTCTGGCAGCAGAACAGATAACAGGATATTGGACCATCAGCTTCAATATTACTGAAGATGGCTGATGTGTATTGTTGGATTTCCAAAAATTCATCAGGATATTATTCTAGTGGAAGTCTTGTTTGTAAGAAGAAGAAAAAGACGACTAGATAGTTGAAAGTGTTTTCACAAATTTGCTAACCTCATGTATATGATGCAAATGGATGAAAATAATGTAACTTATTTCTTAAATGGGCATGCCTCTAGAACTGAACCAAAAATTATAAATAAACAAGAAATGTCACTGTAAATGGCAAATGCCCCGAAGTGACCTTTGACCTCTAAGTATGACCTTGACCTTGGAGCCACATACCTGGATTTTGTGCCAAGTTATTTGAAAATCCGTCCTGGAATGCCAGAGTTATTGACCGGACACGACCTGACCTTTGACCTCTAAGTGTGACCTTGACCTTAAAGCCACAGACCCTGGATTTTGTGCTCGCGACGTCGTCTTGATGTGGTGAGCACTTGTGCAAGTCATTTGAAAATCCGTCCAGGAATGCAGTTATTGACCGGACATGATTTGACCTTTGACCTCTAAGTGTGACCGTGACCTTGGAGCCACGGACCTGATTTTGTGCGTGACATGTCGTCTTGATGTGGTGAGCACTTGTGCCAAGTTTTTTGAAAATCCGTCCAGGAATGCAGTTATTGACTGGACACGATTTGACCTTTGACCTCTTAGTGACCTTGACCTTTGAGCCATGGACCTGATTTTGAGGGTGACATGTTGTCTTCTTGTTGTGGGGAGTACTTGTCCCAATTTTTTTGAAAATCTGCCCAGGAATGCCAGAGTCATTGACCGGACACGATTTGACATTTGACCTCTAAGTGGTGACCTTGACCTTGGAGCCACGGACCTGGATTTTGTGCGCGACACGTCGTCTTATTGTGCCAAGTTACTTGTTATATATAATGAGAATAAGTTATCACAAATATATATACTACCAAATGAATTCAGTACTAATACAAGACCTCGGTCTAAGAGTGTCTCGCCCACCGCGGCAAACGGCATATGAAATATTTTATTAAATTTGTGCTTAAATGAGGTCCACCAAAGACAACACTTCATATGACCAAGTATCAAACAAATAAAAGCGAGGGTAATCATAAGAAGTTAAGTTACTGAAGTTAAGTGGTTTAACCAGGGTGTAGTTTTGGGAAAATATTATCTAGACCTTGGTATTTTTTGTCGTTCAGCGATGCCCACCAATGCCAACATTACATATGACCAAGTATCAAAGAAACAAAGTGAGGCAATCACTGAGGTTAAGTTATCAAGGTTAAGTTTGGTAAAAATAACACAAAACGTGACCTTGACCTTGGTAATTTTTGTCATTCAGTGATGTCCACCAATGCCAACACTACATATGACCAAGTATCAAACAAAAAATTAAAGCTATCAGAAAAAGTTAAC
The DNA here is from genome assembly GCA_037043455.1 of Cyrtodaria siliqua. Classification (NCBI taxonomy): domain Eukaryota; kingdom Metazoa; phylum Mollusca; class Bivalvia; order Adapedonta; family Hiatellidae; genus Cyrtodaria; species Cyrtodaria siliqua. Next base: position 99,393 of record JAWPHD010006234.1, on the reverse strand, counting down.
TGACTTACCTAACCAAATTGATGTTTAGGGTAAATAATGCAAAACATGACCGTGACCTTGTATTTTTTGTCGTTCAGTGATGTCCACCAATGCCAACAATACATCTGACCAAGTATCACAGACATTAAGTGAGGCAATCACATAAAGTTAACTGAAGTTAAGTTACCTAACCAAGGTTGAGTTACCTAACCAAGGTTAAGTTTGGGGAAAAATAACGCAAACATGACCTTGACCTTGGTATTTTTTGTCATCCAGCGATGTCCACCAATGCCAACAATACATATGACCAAGTATCAAAAACATTAAGTGAGAATCACATAAATTTAACTGAGGTTAAGTTACCTAACCAAGGTTAAGCTTGAGGAAAATAACTCAAAATATGACCTTGACCTTGGTAGTATTTGTTGTTCAGATAAAGTTTCAGAAAAATTCGAGCAGCGGTTGTTGAGATATAGTTAATTTAAAATGTGGCCGCTGACGGAAAAGTGGCTGCTATGTCTTGCTACCCACTATTTGGGCGAGACAAAAATGAACTTCATTTTTTTTTATTACTCAAAATGGAACAACTACATCTACAGACAGTTCTCTGTGAAAACTAATGGTCAAATAATTATATAACAAGAACAAGAAATTTTTTGTTAAATTTTTGTTGTTGGTTGTTTCAATTATTTTGGGAATATTCATAATGCTCTGATAGATTGGATGCTTGGAAATAATCTCTGCTGCTATATTTAGTAAATTGAAAGCGTCTACATGACTGACCTTGTGAGTGAGAAAAGTCTGCAAAAAGGACACTTGAAGAGAATATTGTTCTTAGCCGTAACATAAACTGAGAAGTGAAATTGACACAGTTCAATGTTTATACTTTAACAGGGCTTGACGTTAACTTTTTTTTCTACTTGCCAGAACTTGGAAATTATATGTGTGGGGAACAATATTTTGGGTAAAGTGTATAACTCTACAAATTAATAATGTTATTTTCGGGCAAGTCACTGTCAAATCCACTTGCCCAAAACTAAATTTCTACTTGCCCTGGGCAAGTGAAAATTTGATGGATAATACTAGTGAAGCACACAATATTTGCATGCCGTCGATGGGCATGTGTTAATAATAAGAATGTGCTAAAAAAAATTATATATATATGCCTACCTACCGACCTACAACTAAAAGTCTTGGGTCGGAAACTGCAAACAAACAATTTTTTAATGGTGGCCTAACGTAACAAAAATATAATTTAGTTCCACACACTATTTGACATGTGTAACTTATTAAAAATATATTTTAAATATATTTTTATTTCTGGTTCAATACTGAAGATAAACCCCTTTAAATAGTTATCCTCGTTATTCGACAAAAATGCACAAAGTGCATAATTATATATATGATGGCAACATTGTTGGCATATTTACAGAGTTTGAAGAACCAACACATGAAACGCATCAAATCAAATATGTGCATCGTAAAATACTACCTTCTATTTTTTAATGGATATGCCGCATGTACACATTGCCAGATTTCAAGGTATTTCTGCAGTGCAAAACTATGGTGCCAAGGCACAATTTTATTTGAATATTTATTTTAATACTTTGGGTGTTCACAAGCAACAAATAACAACAGCTATCGGAGAACAGCGCAGCTCGACTATTCGATTTTTCATAAAATAGTAAACAATTTAGCCAGTATATACTATCAGAAAACAAGGCTAAAACAATGTGGTGTGGGGTTGGTGGGGCGTAGCGGGTGTAGAAACTCGGGCCGATATAAAATCATTGTTAGAATCTCTGATACAAATTATAATACAATTTGGGGCAGGGTGTGAAATTTTATAATTTTTATCAGTATCAATCAAATTTGTGGTCATGTCAATGTTGTTTTTTTAATTGATATTTCATCTGTGTATCTGAATTTATCAAACTTGTGGTCATTTCAGTGTGTTGTTTTTTTAACTGATATTTCATATGTGTATCTGAATTTAATCTAAATTGTTTTATATGTAAATAATTGTGTTCAAATTATGGGGGTGGGGTGGGGGGGGGAGCTATATGTGTAAGAATTGACCAAATTTACACAAAATTATCTATGGTTTCGAGTATGTGAAAAGAATTGACCAAAACAACAAAGAAATGTATATATAAAACAAGAGGTCAATGACCTTGAAGCTCTACAAGGACCAACATCATGTCATACTGATCATTTTAGAAAAAGTCCCATATCAATATCTCTTATTGTTTTGAAGAAGTAGTCGCTACAAACTTATTTATTTTAAATCTATTTTTAGCCGTGGCGGCCATCTTGAATTTCCGGCCGACCTGAAATTTTGCTAGGATCAATAAGACATCAAGAGCAACATTCCTGTGAAGTTTTATGAAAATCCGTCTAGTAGTTTCAGAGAAGTAGTCGCTACAAGTTTTCATAATATAACTCTATGTAAACAAAGATGGCCGCTGGCACCCATGTTTAACGTCGAATCAAAACGATTTTCGACAAGGACCAACATCATGTCATGCTGATCATTTTAGAAGAAGTCCCATATCAATATCACTTATATTTTTCAAGAAGTAGTCGCTACATACTTGTTTTTTAAAAACCTATTTTAAGATCTGGCGGCCATCTTGGATTTCACAACAACATGAATTTTTGCTAGGATCAACTAGACTTCATGGGCAACATTTCTGTAAAGTTTCATGAAAAGCCATTAAGTAGTTTCAGAAGAGTAGTCGCTACAAAAAAGTTTACGGACAGACAGACGGACGAACGGACAGACGGACGACGGACCACGGCATAAGCTCTGCTGATCTCTGATCAGTCGAGCTAAAAACCTATTTTTAGATTTGGCGGCCATCTTGGATTTCACATCAACATGAATTTTTGCTAGGATCAACTAGACTTCATGGGCAACATTTCTGTAAAGTTTCATGAAAATCCATTCAGTAGTTTCAGAGGAGTAGTCGCTACAAAAAAAAGTTTAGGGACCGACAGACGGACGGATGGATGGACAGACGGACACCGCACCACGGCATTACTCTGCTGATCTCTGAATCAGTCGAGCTAAAAATGGCTCCAACTTTGGCTCTTATTTCTCAAATGTGGCTCTTTTTTTTCTCATTTTGCGGAAGTAGTTGCGAAAGAAAAAAAATACCCAGAGGAGGCCCTGTATATATATATATATATATATATATATATATAGTTTTCGAGTGGGGGGAGTGGGGCAGAGGTGGGATGGAGCCCATGCCCCAATATGGGTGAAGTATGAATAAGATGCATAATGCTATAAGAAATCCCAAACCAAAACTGTTGATATACACAACAGCTTACACGCAAAACTTGATCTGCCTTTATTGCACATTTTATGGGCCATCACAATTTGGGTTGCATGGGAGCCCAGAATTTGCAGAAGGCACAATAACTTACGTAACCCTTTACAACATACTATAAGGAAACCAATTCCCAAATTTAGTTGAGCTAGGACATAAATGTAAGAGATATAGACCTGTGAACACAGTTTATAGGTACACACACAATTTGAATGAATGAATGTTGTTTAACGGCTCATCAACACAGTATAGGTTATTTAGAGCCGCCCCAGAGAGAGGGGAAGGATACATAGGAATCCGGGAACCGTGCCCTACTCTTTCTATCGAATAGATTCCTATGGTTCTTTAATGTGCTCGGAGGATAGACCGATACACGGGACCGCCCGGTTTACGTCCCCATCCGACGGACGAGGCTAAGGGAAAGTGTCTTGCCCAAGTACACAGACGAAAAGCAGTGGCACCACAGAGGATTGAACTTGGGGCCTCCGGTTACAAATCTGCCGTGCTACCGACTGCGCCAACCCAGCTCTCCACATGCACAATTTGTTGTGAAATAGACACATTTTAAGGGCTATCAGAATTTGGGTTCCATGGGAGCCCAGGGGTTACAGGAACAAAAATTACTTAAGCAGCCCTTAAGATAATGCTATAAGGAAACTCAAGGCCAAATTTGGTTGTGCTAGGGTAAGAAATGTAAGAGATATAGACTTGTAAACACAGCTTACACGCAAAATTCGATGTGAAATGGGACACATTTGATCAGAATCTGGGTTCCATGGGAGCCCATGGGTTACAGGAACCAAAATTGCTTTGCAGCACTTAATGCTATATGGATGCCCATGGCCAAATTTGGTTGTGCTAGGATAAAAAATTAAAGAGACATAGACTTGTAAACACAGCTTACATGCAAACCTTGATGTGGGATGTCGCCGCCGTCGCCGGGGTGATTACATAAGCTCTCTTATTCTTCGAATAGTCAAGCTAAAAAGGGATAAACCCCTACCCTCTCGTATCTAACTCCCCACGCACCACTTCATTACCCCAGCACATGTAAAATGCCCCTAGCTTGAGAATAACCTGTATAGTACACGGATTTAGATAAGATATTGTCACCAAAATCAACTTATCTATTATATGTATGTATACCATATCACACAGTAAAGTGCTGGTAAAAATGTTAGATATTCTGTCCTGTAGATAATTATCTTTTTATAAGTCTAAACTTCCTGTATACAATTAATGACGTGCACATACACTTATAAACACTAGTCAATGAACAGGAATTTGATATAAAGAGAAAAGGGAAGAAACAGTGTCCTCACATAGTTTATGATGTAGACTGTATGAAATAAAACAATTTATAGTTTCACTACTGTCATAAATTTGACTTTATACTGCACCATTCTTCTAATGAACTTTTATGCCCCTGAAATTTTTTCGGGGCATATAGTAATCGCACCTTCCGTCTGTCCGTCCGGATTCTGTCTGTCTGTCTGTCCGTCCGTCCGTCATTCCGCTTTTCGTGTCCGGACTGTACCTTCAAAACCCCTGCATGGATTTTTGATTAACTTGGCACAAGTGATCAATAACTTGGCACTAGTGATCACCATAACAAGACGATGTGTCGCGCGCAAAACCCAGATCCGTACCTCAAAGGTCAAGGTCACACTTGAAGTTTATAGGTCAAAAGCAGGTACCCAATTTCGTGTCCGGACCGTAACGTCACAACCACTGCAGGGATTTTTAAATAACTTGGCACAACTGATCTTCATAACAAGACAATGTGTCGCGTGCAAAACCCAGGTCTTCAAGGTCAAGGTCACACTTGGAGGTCAAAAGTCAGATTGTGTCCGGTCAATAACTCTGGCATTCATGGACGGATTTTCAAATAACTTGGCACAAGTGCTCACCAGGTCTGTGGCCCCAAGGTCAAGGTCACACTTAGAGGTCAAAGGTCAAATTGTGTCTGGTCAATAACTTTTGCAGGCCTGGATGGATTTTCAAATAACTTGGCACAAGTGCTCACTACAACCAAACGACATGTCGTGCACAAAATCCAGGTCCATGGCTCCAAGATCAAGGTCATACTTAGAGATCAAAGGACACTTCGGGGGCATTTATCACTTACAGTGATATTTCTTGTTATATATATATACTAGTACATGTACATACAAATGAATTTGTAAATGTACAGATAACATGCACTGGGGAATGTATTCCCTATTGCATGATTGAAGGATACATAAGAAGAGAGTGCTGACATAGGGCAGTGATCTAATAGAGACTGAACCAGGACAATGATCTATAAGAGAGTAGTTTAACATTTAACAGGACAGTGATCTGAAAGAGTGGTGAAAGAGGACAGTGATCTGTAAGAGAGTGGAGAAAGAGGACAGTGATCTGTGCTGAGTGGTGAAAGAGGACAGTGATCTGTGTAAAAGTGGTGAAAGAGGACAGTAATTTATAAGGGAGTGGTGAAAGAGGACAGTGATCTATAAGAGCGTGGTGGAAGAGGACAGTGATTTGTAAGAGTGGTGAAAGAGGACAGTGATCTGTAAGAGTGGTGAAAGAATTGAATTGAATTGAATGTTGTTTAACGGCTCATCAACACAGTATAGGTTATTTAGAGCCGCCCCAGAGAGAGGGGAAGGATACATAGGAATCCGGGAACCTGCCCTACTCTTATTATCGAATAGATTCCTATGGTTCTTTAACGTGCTCGGAGGATAGACCGATACACGGGACCGCCCGGTTTACGTCCCCATCCGACGGACGAGGCTAAGGTAAAGTGTCTTGCCTAAGAACACACCGACGGAACTCAGTGGCACCACGGAGGATTGAACCCGGGGCCTCCGGTTACAAATCCGCCGCGCTACCGACTGCGCCACGCCAGCCCAGTGGTGAAAGAGGACAGTGATCTGTAAGAGTGATGAAAGAGGACAGTGATCTGTAAGAGTGATGAAAGAGGACAGTGATCTGTAAGAGTGGTGAAAGAGGACAGTGATCTGTAAGAGAGTGATGAAAGAGACAGTGAAAGTGAAAGAGGACAGTGATCTGTTAGAGTGGTGAAAGAGGACAGTGATCTATAAGAACATGGTGAAAGGGGACAGTGACCTGTAAGAGAGTGATGAAAGAGGACAATGATCTACAAAAGTGGTGAAAGGACATTATCTATAAAGGAGTGGGGAAACAGGACAGTGATCTATAAGAGCGTGGTGGAAGAGGACAGTGATCTGTAAGAGTGGTGAAAGAGGACAGTGATCTGTAAGAGTGGTGGAAGAGGACAGTGATATATAAGAGCATGGTGAAAGGGGACAGTGATCTATAAGAGTGGTGAAATGACATTAATCTATAAGGGAGTGGTGAAAGAGGACAGTTATCTATACGGGAGTTGTAAAAGAGGACAGTGATCTATAAGAGTGGTGAAATGACATTAATCTATAAGGGACTGGTGAAAGAGGACAGTTATCTATAAGAATGTGGTGGAAGAGGACAGTAATCTGTAAGGGAGTGGTGAAAGAGGACAGTGATCTATAAGGGAGTGGTGAAAGAGGACAGTGATCTATAAGAGAGTTGTGAAAGAGGACAGTGATCTATAAGAGTGGTGAAATGACATTAATCTATAAGGGAGTGGTGAAATAGGACAGTTATCTATAAGAATGTGGTGGAAGAGGACAGTAATCTGTAAGGGTGTGGTGAAAGAGGACAGTGATCTATAAGGGAGTGGTAAAAGAGGACAGTGATCTATAACAGCTTGGTGGAAGGGGACAGTGATCTGTACGAGAGTGGTGAAAGAGGACAGTGATCTGTAAGAGAGTGGTGAAACAGGACAGTGATCTGTAAGAGAGTGGTGAAAGAGGACAGTGATATATGAGACAGTAGTGAAAGAGGACAGTGCTCTATCTATAAGAGTGGTGAAATGACAGTATTCTATAAGGAATTGAATTGAATTGGATTTTATAGTCGCACCAACAGCTAAGGTCATATGGCGACTTTCCAGCTTCCACTGGTGGAGGAAGACTCCATGTGCCCCTCAGGGCAATTTTCATGCACAGGCGGGCACCTGGGTGGAACCACCGATGTTCCGCAAGCCCAGGGTTCTCCACAGGCCATTTAAGCATAGCGGAGCCGCTGCGCTTGACTTCCAAAATCTTACATCCCGCGGTGCCTAAACTGCGCCGCTATGCTTAAAAACCAGAGCGCGGTGCTTTGATCTGAAGGCAAACACCGCCTTTAAAATCCCTTATGCGCACCGTACACAAATTCATAAACTCGCGTCAAACAATACACACAAGTAACACGTGACTAATCTATGCAGTATGCAGAACGTGCGATAACACGCTGTGTGATTAGTGGATTGTTGACAACAAATTGCAATTATCACGAGTTGATTGGATTATGTCGGGTTGTTGTGGATTAATCAGTAATTGGGAGATAATTGGGATGGGAGAATGAAACTTAAAGCAGTTGAACTGGAAAGTTTGTTAATATTGGCAGTTTGTGTATCGGCTTACGTGTATTGTTCAAGACGGAAATGAAAGATGTGATGTGCAAGAGTTTGTTTGTATTGCGTAAGTAAGTATAATTGTTTCGATTGTCATTTGATTTAAGTTTGTGCGTTAATAAATAAAATAAATAGCAATTTTGGGATAATATCTGGTCATTTGAAAAAAAAAGAAAAGAAATGAAGGTAGTTTATTTATCTGTTTACTTCAAAGCTTGTCAATATTTTGAAAACAAAAATACTAGAAATTACTTACAAAATAAAACAAAAATAATTCAGTTATTACTATTATTAAGCGTGTTGGTCTATTATATATTTATAATATATTAAATTATTTATATATGTTTCTTCAGACCTCGGCCCGCCACTTAACCAGGATGAAGATTCAATGATGATCGAGTGGAGACAAGTGAGGGAGGTTACAAAGAATGACAGAGAGCTACAGGAGTCTCAACCCAACTTGTACAATATTGCAGCTGTCTGCTTCTTCCAACATCAACAGCAGATTGAATTAAGACAGCACAGGTCAACTCTGTGTAACAGAGTTCTCAATGCACTGTTGGCAGTAACAATGCAGGGCCCACCTCCATCAGTTTGAATATGACAGGGCAGTGGAAGAATGGCACATGGCCAGACCTAGAAGGTCTAGCATCTGAATAGGAACTGCTAGCTAATATGTACAAGTCAAGACATTGAATGGGCTAACTTGTGTTGGATTTATTTGAGTGCTAAGGTTATATTTTTTAAGTATTATCAAATGTGCTGTTTTATTTCCAGGGATGAATATTGTGTAGTTGATGGTATTATATGTGTGCATGATGTGTTGATGTATATGTTGTATTATTGTGTATAAACTTATGATAAATCTTTGTATGTTTTCTTCTTCATCATGTATTAAAACACGGATTATTTATTATTGTTTATTGTATGTATTTCAGATGCTGCATGTTGTTTATTTATTATTGTTTATTGTATGTATTTCAGATGCTGCATGTTGTGTTGATGTGTGTTGTATTATTGTGTATGTATTATTGTGTATGAACTTATTTTAGTAAATATTTTTATGAGTTTTTTTTTTAAATAAAAGTCTTAAAACATGGATTATTTATTATATTGTTTATTATCATAAATATATAATTATATATGGCTTCCTAACATCACTTATATCACACAAAAGAGTGCCTCACCGTCAATACAGGCAGTTACTAAAAGCCAAAAAAAATCAAATACACGAGGGGGTTTCCCCCTCCCGTACCCTCCCCCAGCACGCGCTAAATGCCACTATGCTTGAAAATAATCCTGTGGAGAACCCTGAAGCCAGCTGGATATATTCCTCACATAAAGATTCCTAGGCCCCTGGGGGATCGAAACTACAGCGGTGAGGGGCAAGTGATCTCAAGTCAAAGACTCAGGGCTCCGGAAATATGGTTGCCCGACGCCCCGGGCAAGTGGATTTTGGGAGCGGGCAGGTGACCTTCGTAAATCTGGTTGTCCGTCACTTGCCCGATGGACTTTTCAGCATTAGATAAAAATCAAGGGAAAATTTGCCTTGACTGTGAAGTTTGCCGATAATTGCTTTGTATTTAACCACCCGTCGCTTTTGCCGCGAGCAATTACTGATAAGTGTAATAAAACTGACCTGTGTTGTTCGTTATTGTTTAGTCCCTCCCACTTGACAGTTTATCCGAATTTGATTGGCCGATGCCAATCTTCAATTGAAGACGGCGGTGTTTAGAATTTGTATACCGTGTGAAATATACCACAGTGACGAGCCCCTCTGTGCAGGAAGTAAGACACGCACCAGTAAGTCACACGCCAGATTAGCGTGAAATACACATCAGCGCGTAAATCAGTTATTGAGATGGTGTTATCGCTTTGTATATCGGTCGGTATGTCGTAGTGATCCAAGGTAATAATTAAAAATCATGACGCAACACTTGACCTAGTACTGTATCCATATTATCCAATCAAATAATCAATGTATTTTTATCAGCCAATGAAACTACTCCCGTTCACTACCACGTGGTAAAGTGAAACAATGGCGATTCAATCAAACCAATTTGTAAACAAGTAGGGCAACTAAACGATTATGGCAATTTGACGGCGTTGTTTAATGAGTAAAGAGGCTATCGACGCATGTCGTAATGAATAGGTGTGCATCTGTTTTTTATATCAAAATGCTATGTTTGTTCTGAAAGAATCCGAGATCAAGGACAAAATGGCTTGCTTGAAGCATGTTTGCCATTGTATCCAAGATCTGCTTCGACCTTGGCTAATTTCGATAATTATTCGAAGAATTGGCATCTCTAAAAGATATTAACAGAAAAACAACTACATACATGTACCAGTCAGATTTAGGCATAAACCATGCTAATAATTTCCAACACAGAAAAATGAGCTTGCTGGTTTATCTACATTAATTTTATAACGAAAGTGAAAGTAGGAAAAAAAACTTCTGTTTGACCTAATGCATCTTTCTTTCTTTTTTTTATCTGGTGTAGTCTATAACAAAAGTAGAAGTAGAAAAACTCTTTGTTCGACCTAATGCATCTGTTTTTGTTGTTATCTGCCTGCCCTTTTGTAATTACTGCACTAGGAGCATCATGTAAGTCTTAATTCCATAGGCATTAGGTTCCATAGGCATTAGGGTCTACTTATATGAGAGGCGCCCCACTTATATTTGAACACTTTTATTGTGTAACTGAATCAACTATCTTGAAATTCTCGCCGAATATGTTGATTGTAATGTCAAGACTAATGATTCCTTCGATATGAAACATTATGACATGCACTATTATGTGCTTCCTAAAGTTGCTGCATCCGCATTTTTGAAAATGGGTAGAGAATGACATTTTGAAGCAAAAATCGTCAATTATAAAAATAACTGCAATACAAATTTTAACACAAATGCCTTTAAAATATCGTTAAAGGTTATAGTAATCCGATATGTCCATGCCTGAACGTAGAAAAGTGTAATATGCATTTTATTTTTTTATTTGTCGATTTTCAAGATTTTAGCGAAAATTAACATGAAATTCAACTATGAAAATGACTAAATTTACAAAAGCGTCTAGTTCAAAACATTAACTGCAGGCATTTTTGTGACTTCCTCCGCTATAAAAAACAAGTTTTATAAGTTTCTCAAAAGAAAAGATAGAAAAATATATAACTTAAAATTTAGGGTCAAAACACACACATTTGCAAATAATGATAAAAATAATATATTTGTTTACCAAATATATCTTTATAAGGTATACAATATACATATACGATATACATCAACAATAACTGTTCATGTTTTTATATCACAAAATATGATAAAAACAGTTATTTTGGTTAATTTATAAAATTATCAGTAACACAGGAGCAAATTTTCCTATTATCTGTCAATGTTTTAATATTGCGATAAAAAGTCGAGCTTTTAATTCAGCATCTATATTTTTGTCTTAAAATAAAACATACGATCATATTTAAATTATAAACACAGGTTTAAACAATTATGATATGCATTTAGTGCAATTATTTGGTTTAAGGTAAAACTCCACGGCAACAGCAACATATAGGCTTCAAATTAGAAAATGGTGTACACCTTATTCAAAATGCAATTTAAAAAGGACCGCGTGAAATTGGATATTATTTTTAAATGCATACGTTCTAAATGACAGTTTCACATCATTAAATCACGTATTTTTTATGACAATCACTTCCGCTGAAAAAACCCACCTTAAACAAAAGTGTTCAAATATAAGTGGGGCGCCTCTCGTATATATTATCTTATTGGTACCAGGTTCATCTGTGATGACTTATCCTCGGGGTATCCCAACCGGCCGACAACCCCTCCCCCTCTCCCACCGGTGGAGGAAAACACTGATATGTGCATAATGGTAACAAACTATAGCTCGGATCCTTCCTAATTTAAGGCATTAATTTTACAATGAAATCATGTAAAAAAATTCTTACAAAATAAACAGTAAATAGAAAAGTATTCAACTTAGCGTGCGGTCTCAAAAAAAGGCTTGTTGACATAGCTTAATTTTGGGGCAAGGGACTTTTGAAATTGGGGCAAGTGACATTTTGGGCAGGGCAAGTGGATTTTGAAAATCTACTTGCCCTGGGCAAGAGGATTTTCAAAATATTTCCAGACCCCTGAGACTGTACCACTCGACCACAGATGCCCCCTGTTCTATAAGGAAGTGGTGAAAGCGGACAGTGATCTGTATAAGAGTAGTGAATGAGGAGAGTGATCTATAAGAGAGTGGTGAAATGACAGTGATCAATAAGGAAGTTAGTGGTGAAAGAGGTCACAGTGATCTGTAAGAGAGTGGTGAAACAGGACAGTGATCTATCAGGCCCTCCTCTGGGCATCGGCAATGGCGCCAATGGCGAAAGAAAATGGCCCTAAATTTTAAACTTTGGCGAAACTGTTTGGCGACATGAAAATTGCCGAAAAGCCAAACTTATTTAATTCCTATGCCGTAAGCGGCCTGTTACAAAAATACCTCTACATTAATCACGTAGAGTAGAAAAAACGATAACCAACCAATTGACACCTACCAGCACAAGCACTTAACCGTGAATAAACAAAGCTGATAACCTTTAATGTACTGTTCCGGTAATTAACTTAATCCCTAAATAACAATTGATGACTGTCATTTTTGCCTCGGGGATTATCAAGTCTGTCATGCAAACACCTTCCAACCATAACTACACCGCTGAATAATATCTAGCTCCATTAGGTTTTAACCAATCAAATACAAATTAACACCTCATTAATTTACATATTTTACATGATTGACAAGATCCACGTGACATTTGTTTTGTTTTCGTTTTGGTTCACCACAATCACAATTGCGAGGTGTCGGCATCTGGATTTCACCAAACAATGCAAACATTTTACACAAAGCACTGGTTTATTAATAAGTTTTTAGGAGGTTTTATGTGTATGTCATTGCCAAAATATGTTTTTAATGTATATGGTAGTTCATCTTTTCAAAATAAGTTCAAAAAGACGTAGCGATGCCATTGGTTTTCGCGGTCCTGGTAATACGAAAAAAACAGCAGGTTATCAACTTGTTACTGATTTATAGGCCTACCTATACATCTTAAACAATCAAATGAAAGCCTCTATGTATGATTCCTGCTGTCATTTGTTTCAGCTAGTTTATTTAACCAAAAAAGTGGTATAGGAACATTCCAGATATTGTGGGGTCAGAAACAGTAACTGCTTTGTGGAGGGGTCAGAAACAGTAACTGCTTTGCTAGTCTATTTATTATTGTTTATTGCAACTTTTTACCATAAGGAAAACATATATATATAAATAATTATTATTTATATATTTTTTGCTTTTATTTATTTCATTCCTTAGTGTACCAGATAAACATTTAAAAAAAATTGAAGCAGGAAGGGGTGACACGGCTCCCAACCCGCACCCTACAACCTTCGCCACCCCAAGTTCCAGCGCCCAAATCCATTTCAACGCAGAAATGCCATAACTCCTTTAAAAAAAACACGTTTGCTTGCAACATTACATGTATACAATATTATTTTTTAAAAAGAAACTATGTGTAACATTCAAAATGAATAAATCACATATTACTAATTGATAAGATTCCTATCACATTAATGTACTATGCTCCGTTAACAAACATTTAAAATATACATAAAACTCTAGAAGAAATGTGGCTCTGGCCATTAGAGCCAAATGACTCCAATTTCTCCAATTTGGCTCCAACTGTTTTTATTTGGCGCAAGTAGTGGCGCAAGAAAAAAACTGGCCAGAGGAGGCCCTGTCTATAAGAGAGTAGTGAAAAAGGGCAGTGATCTATAAGAGTGATGAAATGACAGTGATCTATACAGAATTGGTGAAAGACAATAATTTGTAAGAGAGTAGTGTAAGAGGACAGTGATCTATAAGAGTGGTGAAATGACACTGATCTATAACAGAGTGGTGAAAGAGGACAGTGATCTATAAGAGGGATGAAGATCAGAGGGATGAAATGACAATGATCTATAAGGGACTTAGGGAGTTGTGAAAGAGGACAATAATAGTCAGTGATCTGCAGTGCCCCAGATAAGCCGTGTATCTGCTTATTTTATGCAAAATAAGCAATTATTTTTCTGGACATGCATACTGGATACCCAATCTATTCCCTTTCACTCAAAACATTTCATTAATAACCGCAAATACTATCCAGGCATGGAGACGAGCTTTTCCGTGTTTAGAATTTCATGAGGTTGGTACAGAAAAATGCCTTAAGTGCATCTTCTGCATGAAATTTAAAATGAAAAATGTATGGTCTGCTCAAGGAACACCAAATGTACAGAGATCTTCCATAGAGAGACAAAGTTTCTCCAAGGACCATATCAGTCATATTGTAGAATACAACCAAAAATTCAAAATCATCTGGTGTAGTGGATAAAAACCAAAAATATGATGTAAACAAACGTGACTGGACTTTTAAACAGCACTGGTTACATGTAGATGCCTTCCAGCCTTTGAATTAAATTTTTGTCACTAGCCCTTATTCTTATATACTCAATGAAAACCCGTGCATTTTACTTTAGCCCGAGTAAATAAATTTAAAAAAAACACTAGCCCCGGGCTTCGGGCTTAATTCGAAGACTGCCTTCTTGTGGTTGTGTCATGAGGATGACAACAAGATGTTTTGCAAGTTCTGCAAGGCTTATCCCAAGCTTGCCACAAACAACCCTAACCTTGTACCCGTGTACCCGTGTTTGTGTCTGGCTCGGACAAGAACCTCATAAAGTGTGTGCATCCCAGTATCTACAAAAAGCAGAGAAGACACTCCGGAATGCTCCTCTGTGTAGCATAATATTTTTACTATTGCTACTGTTTCACCCAATGGCAGCCTACAATCTATACAACTGAAATATACATCAATTGCCTGAAGAGTCAATAAGGTTCATTTCATTTACTATGTATCATTTCATTTACTATGTATAATGAATTATAATGAGTATTCAAATCTGTTAAAATAAGACTAAGTTTTAACATATTGAGAAATCGAAAGAATTCAGGACTTGTGACCATTTTTCGGGACGAGTGACACTTATTTTGTGACTAGTCACTTTTGACAGGGTGACTAGTCCTGGATTAGTGGCTTAAAAAATTATTTGTACAGCCATGTGTGTATATTAAAACCTTTAAAGCCATAAAGGGTCATAACGCTTCCAAAATCATTCAACCAAAACATGGCGATGATATGCATGACAAATAGTAATAATCCCATAATTCCAACTAGACTTGGAACTGATCATCCCTAAAAAGCTACGTTTAAATCCCACCAGGGGTGCAGGAGAACTAGTCCAGTCAAAGTTTGTGTATTAAAACATTTAAAGGGCCATAACTCTACCAAAATCACTCAACCAGAACACGGTGACGATATGTACAACTAGGCTTGGTACTGATCATACCTGCAAAGTTTCATTGAAATCCTGCCAAATGAAAGCCCTTTCATCTTAAGAAGGCAAAATACAGCCAGGGCTTTTTTACCTTATATAACAGAGGCCTGTAAAGGGCCTCTTCCCAACTGAAAATTGGACTGTTTTTTCCCAACTGTGGCAGAAATATTTCCCAATCGGAAAACAGCAGTCTCTCAGAATTTGAGAAAAACATGAATTCTGCAGTGTGTTTTTGTCTGCTAAGTAAATTCTGACTTGGAAAAGTTAATAATTATGGTAAATATTGGATGACAATATAAATAAAGTATATAAACGTCATATTTACTTAATTTATGAAATCTTGTATTTTTCCCAAAATGAGAAATAAGCGCGTTCTTTTTTCCCAAAATGGACAGGCCTGGGCCTCTTCCCAATTTTGTTGAAAAAAGCCCTGACAGCATTTTTTAACTAAAGCCAGGACCATTACTCTGCTGTTTATAATCACATTTGGTTGGTTTTCAAACTTATGCAAGCTTTCATTGATAGTAACAATCTGGTAAAGATTGGAAGAAAAGTGAAGGCCCTATCGTCTTTAACGAGACAAAATACAGCAATTTTAAATTAACTCTGGTGTTACTGATCCAATCTGGCTAGTTTTCAAAACTGTCCGAGCTTTCGTTGAATGCCAACAATCTGGTAAAGTTTGGAAAAGATAGGATGCAAAATGGAGGCCCTAGAGTGTTGACAAGACAAAATATAGCAATTTTCATTAATAACTCCAAGGGCAATAACTCCGGTGTTACTGGTCTGATCTGGCTTGTCTTCAAACTTGTCCGAGTTTTCATTGATATTTACAATCTGGTGATTTTTTTTAAAGATCTGATGAAAAATGAAGGTGCTAGAGTGTTGACATCAAAAAGTAACATTTTTCGATAATTCAAGGGCCATAACTTCGGTGTTACTGGTCCGACCTGACTGATTTTTTAACTTGACCACGCTTTCATCAATATCAACAATCTGGCAAAGTTTGGTAAAGGTAGGATGCAAAATAGTGGCCCCAGAGTGTTGACAAGACAAAACATAGCAATTGACGTTAATTCAAGGGCAATAAATCTGGTGTTACTGGTCTGATCTGGCTATTTTTTTAACTCGCCCAAGCTTTCATTGATGTTAACAATCTGGCAACGTTTGGTAAAGATCGGAAGAAAAATGAAGTTGATAGAGTGTTGACAAAGTTCACATTTTTCAATAATTCAAGGGCCATAACTCCGGTGTTACTGGTCCGATATGGCTGGTTTAAGAACTTGACCGAGCTTTCATCAGTAACAATACTCTGGCAAGGTTTGGTGAAGGTAGGATGCAAAATGGAGGTGTTAGATTGTTGACAAGATAAAATACAGCAATTCTCTTTAATTCAATGGCAAAAACATTTAAAATATTTTTCAATAATTCACGGGCCATAACTCCGGTGTTACTAGTCAGATCTGGCTGTTTTTTGTTGTTTTTTAGCTCATCCAAGCTTCCATTGGTATTAATAATCTGGTAAAGATCGGATGAAAAACCAAGTTGCTAGAGTGTTGACACCAAAAAGTTAACCGCCGGACGACGGACAAAAGACCATGGCATTTTTGGCCAGTAGACATGGTAGAGCTAAAAACAGTGTCCGGTGTAAAATGTATTTAATGGTTTTTTAAAAAAATCTGCATAATATTTGAGATGGAAGTTCATGCACTGAACTCGATACGTACAAAAATTCCCCCACCACACCTGTCTCATGATCAGCTACTAACACACCACTGATACAAACATGTATTAAAATGGATCAAATTATGTGACAAATAAATTGCAACTAATATTTAATTATTATGCTGAGTATATATTTCAAGGTTACTAGCAACTACCCTGACATTCATAACTTTCACATGACATCATCAAAACAATTTGACCAATCAGTGATCAATAAAATAAAAGACCTCCACATTCTGGTAGGGGGTAAACTCGGTGTTTATCGTTGGTGCTCAACTGACTTTAGCCCTTTATAAAACTAGTTTGTAGTGATAATTATATTAAAAAGCTTTGTTGTTTGTGTGCATCTAGGTGTCTTCCTTTGGTGTTGTCTGATTTTAAAACACCAATATGGATACATTTAGTTTAAATCATGGTCTAATATTTTTATTTTTCATATAGAGATTGAGGATAAAGTCAGAGTAAACCACTTAATTTTCACCTACCGAATATCTCAACCTACCGGAAGTTGACTGGATGTGAAAGTTATGAATAGCAGGTATTTTTTATTTGCTTATCATCTGACTTAGTGAGGAGCCTGTGTGCCTTAATGCAGAGCATGGTAGGCTGAATCTGGAGTTTTTTTTCGAATGTTTGTGTCAGGTTGTTTTAACCCTAGAAACTCATTTTCACCTTGATCAAAGCCAGTAATCCCATAATTCCTAAACTGGGTTTACACTGTCGAAACAAGGCCACCCTTAAAAAAGTGTTTGTTTGCTGTGTTCCGACCGACCGTCTAAACAGGGATGAGAATGAGAAATTTCATTTTCAGAGGAAAATAGCCTGGGTCCAGGTGCAGGGCGGAGCTCCACCCTGCTCAGGGGGTTCGCCCCCCTGAAGCCAGAGCATTTTTAGCATTACAAACCTGCTAGATTGCACTAAAACGTGCTTTGCACTCAACTCAGTCTTTAGCAATGTTTTTAGTCAATGCAGTTATCTACAAAAAAGCCATAGAACAGTCATCAAAGTTCACACATCTGTCTTGTCATGACCATTTGCCTAAATGTACTACTGACATGTGTGTACACCATGTATTGTTTGTCTATTGACAAAGCTTTCTTTTCTTTGCCAATGCCTCTGTTTTATTTTGCAAGTAATTTCTAGTATTTTTGTTTTCAAAATACTGACAAGCTTTGAAGTAAACAAACTACCTTCATTTCTTCTTTCTTTCTTTATCAAATGACCAGATATTAATCCAAAATTGCTATTTATTTTATTTATTAAATCAAATGATAATCAAAACAATTATACTTACTTACGCAAAACAAACAAACTCTTGTGTCATGGTGAGAACATCGCATCTTTCATTTCCGTCTTGAACAATACACGTAAGGCAATACACAAACTACCAATATTAACAAACTTTCCAGTTCAACTGCTTTAAGTTACATTCTCCCATCCCAATTATCTCCCAATAACTGATTAATCCACAACAACCCGACATAATCCAATCAACTCGTAATAATTGCAATTTGTTGTCAACAACCAACTCATCACACAGCGTGTTATCGCAACTTCTGCATACTGCATAGATCAGTCACGTGTTACTTGTGTGTATTGTTTGACGCGAGTTTATGAAATTTGTGTACGGTGCGCATAAGGGTTTTTAAAGGCGTTGTTTGCCTTCAGATCAAAGCACCGCGCTCTGGTTTTTAAGCATAGCGGCGCAGTTTAGGCACCGCTGGACTATAGCGACTCCCCAATCAGAACAGGTGCTCCGACAGTGTATTACGTGCGGTGAAAGAACAGATTTTGCATCCTTACCACCACCCCTAAATATTTTCTCACCAGATTTAGACGTTTCAGAAAATTGACCCCTGGGGCTATAAAATCCGCGGATTTCCGCGGATCCGAGGGAAATTCTCATCCCTGTCTAAAAAGGCAGTGAAAGATATATTTTTTTTTTTACTAAAACATTATTCGTAAAGAAATATTAATGAGGTTATCCACAGACTGCATTATAATACATTGAGATAGGAAATTATGATTTGCAAAAATGCTTAACCAGGACTGTGGCAAAAAGAAAAAGAAAAAAGACCTACCTACCTACCCACTTACAAAATTCAGGGTCGGAGCACAGCAAACAAATATTTTTTTAAGGATGACCCAAACCTTAAAATCTAACCTGATGAAAATCTGCAACTTATTACTAAGTTATAGCATACACAAACTGAAATGACCTTATTGCAACATGACCAATGGCATTAACTACCTAACACGAGAGCAGAGCCACAGAATTATTTTTTTACTGTGTGTGTTTTAAAACCAACAATTTTTTTTGATCAGTATTTTTACCATTTATTTTTTACATTTGCTTTTTTCTTCAACTAATCGCAATTAGTGTACTGTACATGATATGCATTTTAATAAGCACTTCATATTTACACCATCGCCGTTAATTTTAATAACAAGCCATGGGCATTTCAACTTCAGCTGATTTTGCAGTCTTACCTGTAATATAGTCTCCATCGAGTTTCTTTTTTTACTTTGAACATTTTGACCAATTAAATCAATACTATTTGCCAGACAATTGATTCGAAAGACATGTCTTCTTTAACGGAGTTCCGTCAGTGTGTTCTTGGGCAAAACACTTTCCCTTAGCCTCGTCCGTCGGATGGGGACGTAAACCGGACGGTCCCGTGTATCGGTCTATCCTCCGAGCGTTAAAGAACCATAGGAATCTATTCGATAATAAGAGTAGGACAGGTTCCCGGATTCCTATGTATCCTTTCCCTCTCTCTGGGGCGGCTCTAAATAACCTATACTGTGTTGATGAGCTGTTAAACAACATTCAATTCAATTCTTTAACGGAAAGATAATTCACCCATTAATATACGTTTCAATCAATGACATTATGTTTATACATTTCGCACTGCCGCCTGCGAACACCTTTATCAGAAGACATTCTTTGGTATTTTCTATGGGAAAATGAATACATGGACTGGAGTATAGTACCTATTAATTATACATTATTTCACATTCTAAGAAGTAAACATTACCCAGAAACCACCATCTCTGAAATGTTTGCGCAGCATAAACTTGTTAAGAATACGTTCTAATCGAGTCTTGCATCATAATTATAGTACCAGAACATATTCTACAAAGTGAGTACAAACATGTAATGAGTACGGAAGAGTTAGACAAACTTGGCTGAGATGTTAAAAGAAACAAAACTTCAATCAAAAATTAGGGAAAAACAATATTGTTAACAATGAATTGAATTGAAGTGTATTGGGTTTCAAGGCGCACCAACACATGAAAGGTAATATGGCGCCTAATAGGCATGAACAGGCTCATCCTCCATGTACATCGAGATAAAATATGAAAAATGGGCCTAGAACCTTCTCACCCTGAACTGCAGAGTTGCTGCAAATTCTATCGTAGAAACTCCATTTACGCTGGAGCCACGTTTATCGTTTTTCTGCCACTGTTCTTTTGATGTGAGCGAAATGGCACCTGAAACAATGCAGGGATCATGATGAAGACCTTTAATGAACATGAACAAAAAATGATAAAATGAACATGAATTTGGGGGGATTCTACCCCTCTGCCTACCCCTCCAAAGGGTTCTGCAGTGGCCCTATTCTGCTCCATGACCAAACGGGGCTGTTAACAATGAAGTTATCATGTCCACAAAAATGAGCCAATGGACAGTCTACGGACAAGGCAACATCCCATATAAAGCTTGTTTGGCTTTTCGCCACTTGAGCAAAACAAGTAAAATATATTAAAACAATTAAATCATTTCTCTCCAACTTTACCATGTCTTATATGTATATTATAGACAACTTAAACCCACCCCAACTACATCAGATAATGATTGTCAAAACAAAACATGACATAGCAACACTCCAGGTGTCAGTCTGATCCTCTACAGCTGATCCATCAATGTCCACTTGCTGCCTGTCAGCTAAGTGGTGCATTACAACATATTAACTAACACCCGGACAGGCCAATGTCTTCACTCATCACTTAGTACCTAATTACTGAGCAATGTAAATGCTTGATCCAGGACATATTCAAACAAGATACCATGATCTATGCCTATCATAAAGATAACGTTTCACTTTTATGACAGAAATACAGAAGCACCCATTATACTAGAAAATGTTGAAACTAATACATGTATCTTTCACCTCTCTCTGGGGCAGCGGGAAATAACCCAAGACAATCTGTTGGTGAGATTATAAGTAACGATTCTGTTGTCTCTAGCTATAGCCTATCTCTGTTACCAAAACAGGACTTAGTGGAGTGCACGATCCAGTGGTAGAGTGTTGGACTCCAGATCAAAATGTTATAGGTTCGATCCTTGCAGTGGCCATGTTATTTATCTTTGAGTAAGATAATTAATCCACATTGTGCAGTACTGGTTCCACCAGGAAGTTATCAAGAATGATTAATATAAGTTGCAAGACTTACTTCACAATCGATATAAAAGACATTTTTAAATTAAAAGAGAACTACCAAAAAAAGTTGACTTGAAAACAAGTTCAGCGGCTGTGAATTGTGAATATTTACAATCTAAGAATCACAATATAAACAGACTAGTTCTCTATTATTGCAGCATTACCTGTGCGTTCCCAAATACATGGAGATTATGGCATTTATTGAGCCAGAAATGCATTGTCTCCACAGGTGCTATAAGTGGATAACTGAATATAAATGGATTCCAACTAATTAACATCCCTGACATATCAGGATGTTCTTGTAGTGCTCACAATAAATACCAGAATGTAGCAATGTGCACTGTATCAGATAAATCGTACATATGGCCTGCTAGTTATATTGTCTGAGTACATGTATTGGTATATTGATAACTTACGACAACATAACAATTGCAACAACTCAACTTGCCTTAATCCTAGAACGGAAAAAACTTCCCCAAATCCCATTCTCGGGACTCCCAGCACAAAGAGAGCCGACAATTACACATGGACATGCAGAGTTACGACCTCTTTCTGTTCGTGACGCCACCTATAACGGTCGCGGGTAATTCAAACTGCTCAAAAATATTTGTTCTTTTTCCATGTTACGATGGTTTTTATTGTTTTATTACTTTAATTTTACGATGGTTTTAATTGTTTTATTACTTTAATTTTACTTCCCATATGTTATTTTCTTACAGGTTTATAAGCATAGTTGGTGTTTATACTCCGGCCTTTGTTCTTTCACCGTTAATTCAGACCGCAATTCGTACCCCACCCATGCGGTCTGCTTTCGCATCATTTGTAAATTCCGTATTGGAATTACGGTTTTTAACTTTTATTAACCATTATGGTAAGGCCTACCCTTGGAAGATGTAGTTTCTTCTTACGGAATGGACACCATTTCAAGCTAATAAGTTTCGGAATTTGACTTTGACACCAGAACGTAGGCTTCATTAGGGTCCGTCCGACTCGTGTCACCATGCCAGGCATTAGTTTGTGCTTCTAGCACTTTCTGCTGTTATTTTCTTACATTTCAGTGAGCAGCAATGATGGATGCGACCACTTTCGCTGATTGGCGAGTCCTTCCGAAAGAAGGCTACGGTTCATTCCGACTTCCAAGCGCAAAAGTATCGGACCAGATACTTCCTGGTGTTGGGAATACCACCCCTATGAAGGCTAAGGTTCCATCTGAGGGGTGGTCCACATCCCAGGCGAAAGCAGTCCCATACCCCACCCACTCCTGTTCACAGTTACAGGCTGCCAGGTAGTGTTGGGGTCACGCTGACTCCAACAGGGCTTCCACTACGGTTCAAATTTAGGAAGTTCGAACTTCATGCCTATCAAATTTGGAAGTTCATGGGGAAAATTTAGGAAGTTCCAGTTTTTGGGCATGGCATTCATACTCAGTCTTTGAGTCAGTGATTCCGCGTGGTGGTGAGGGAAACAACACATCTAAATTGTTAAAAAGAACAAACGGATATTTATATAATCATATATATATGTTTATAAAAGAAAATATTGGATGACATCATTATAAAAACAGTTTCAAACTAAAAATACTTAATCTGCCTTTGCGTGCCATACCCCACCCACAAGTTTTATAGGTGTACCGGAAGTAAATCAAATCCCATTGAGTCCAATGCTATATTGACAAAGCTTTCTAGTTAGCCATTTTTCAAAATGAAGTTCAAACTAAGATTCACTTACATGTTCTTAGTCATGAGACCTGCCTCTCTAGAAAACTGCTGAGAATAGTAGGGGTCATGTGGCATATAAGAAAATAAAATTCTGATCTTTGTTGATATCGTGAACAAACTGCATTCATTCGGCACCTCTTAAATGTGTTCTACTTTCACTTTCAAAACTGTCAAGTTGATAAATAAAATCATCATACAACCATGCAAATGGTTTTAAGCTATCACAAACATGTCAATAAAGTCATTTCAGCCAGAAAAACAGGCCTTAATACTCAAAAATGCCTTTTATCACAAAAAAAGTTAGGGATTATATATTTGGGAACTCCTTTCGACTACACCAGGCATGAATACCATAGTGATTTACTTCCGGTACACCTATACTGTGAATTACATTTTACAAACAGTTTTCAATTTATCAGTCCAGGAAAGCTTTTAAATTGGCATACATTAATGAAAGGTATGTAAAACTGTCAAGTGTAGGAATAAATGTAACATTCTTTAATTTATTATCAAAGCAATCGATTGTTTTTGCCAGTGATAATTTCACTTCCGTGTTTAATCTCCCTTCGCGAAGAGTTCTTTTCCCCTAGGTTAGAGATTATTAAATAGTGTTTGTCTATCAGTACTTCGTTTCTATTTGTAACTTTGATAAATACATAGAAAAATGACACAAAGATATAAAAGAAATAGCCTAAAAAGGATAATCTGTTTGTGTAAGGTATTTCAACTTTGTGGTTAATGAATATAAATTAAGCAATTTGGCATCGAGATTATACTGCTACTTTCATTTTGTGAAATGCGCGGCTAGGCCAATTATCTAATTAACACTCTCTCCTCTCACCAGCTACGCGTGTGACACTTGATAAAAACTGGACAAAACCGGTTTTACCTGTCAATTACAGGCTCCACTGAGTTTTAATTGCATTAAACTTGTTTAGTCGGCAGTCTCAAAATGAAATTAGATGGGCGGGGCTATAATCGGTACTTTACAGATTATGGGACGTCCGTATTAAAGAATCGCAGCGTACTTTGAGGTTTTTGGAAGTACACTTTTGATGTTAATTTTCGCCGTACAACTACGATTTTTGGATGTAATTTACGGCCGTACGCCCGCTAACGGAAGCCCTGCTCCAAACTATCTGCCTCATGGGTACTCTGAAGGTCCTCAGAACAGATTCTACTCACTCCTCCAGGACAACTTCCAGAGAGTCAACACGGGGGCGGTCTAGGAGCAACCGTCACCTGTCTATAGAGACAGCTCAGGTTAAGGTTATTCTTCCTCTGGTGAATTTTCAAGCTCGGCCCAGCGCTGTAGGGGTATTCTTAGTGTATTCAATACCGTTGTTATGGTGATAGCCACCTAACTAAGCATGTAGTTTCTTCTGAAGGGCTCTGCTCTTATAAATCCAGACTAGTAGTCTTGAGGAAGGCTAGACTTCTTTCTACGGTATGGGACGAGGAATTGGGTTCGGCGTTGGTACTCGCATTCAAGGGGAAAATTTCTGTCATGGGCCACATGTATCTGTTATTATATTTTCTTACATGTTGTATAATCACAGATTGTGTCTGGGACACTTTCCTTGTTCTTCCTTTTCAGTGTCATATCAGAAACACTTACCAACAATAGGGCTGAGACCTCTTTTCCGGAGCAAAATACTGAGCAGAACCCAGAAAATCGTTTTGCAGTCATATATTTTACCTTCTGGTGTACATGTAGTTTGCTGATATTTGACATGTACCCTTAATAAACAAATGTCCTCGTATATTCTGAGTTCTCTTCTATAACTAAGATGTTCATATTTTCCAGGCCCCACGCCACAACACCATCTCATTCTAGTATGGCAGAATAAAATCCCCATTTTACAACAGCAATGCAGTAACAACTTTCTGTTTCTCTATATTAATGTCCTTAATTAACAAGAGATTATTCCTTGAAATGAAGAAATTTAATATTTTAAATTATAAATCCTTTGTTAGCTAGCAATATTTTCCCTGAAGTTAAAGCATTTTTGCCTAAAATGAGTTGTTTTAAGAATATTCAGGACATCTCAGGGGCACAGACGAACTCTATTTAGCTAGGAGCCAGCTGGTCCCCTGACTTAGAATTTATGAACAATTACATGCATTCACTCCGTGTTTATTGAATATCATAAACAACATTACTGATCATTACAAGTCCAAGTTATCTATTTAATTATAAATAGTATTGTTAATGAGTTTTGTTATAAATGATCACAACTAGAATATGTAAATTATTGTAATAAAAGATTAAAAAAGATTAATGTATGAGATCTTTTTTATCAACATGATTCCCTGCTATATAATTATTATTGATGATTTCTAAAAGTGCCGCATTTTATTAATCAAAAGCGCCGCGTTTTAGAATATCCAAAAACCGGAAATGAAACCTAATTATTTCCCCTTCAAATTATAACATGAATTTATGATCATGTGTAAAATAAACACTACCATGTCTGTTTTAATGTTGATTTTATACCATCAAATGTTACTTGTACTCTTGCAAATCTAATTTTACATTGACATTCGAAGCTCAGAGTACCGTAACATGCAGTTTTGTGGGAAACCGTACATCGCAACATCTTGTTTCCGCAGTGGAAAAATAAAAACAAACGTTGTTTCGTTATTATTTTGTTAAGGGTTTGTCTATTTCGGCCAACAGTATGTAGTTCACGGGACCAAAGCAAAATCTGCGAGGTAAAATCCTCGAACTTAAATGTTTGTGTTGAATGATTACCCTTTTTCCGTTTTTTGGACTGAATATTTTTGGTCGCCACATGGGCGCGTGAAAGTCAAATTTTGGTCGCCCAGACCATTTTTTACTCGCCAATGGCGACTGGGCGACCGCTAATTTGTGCCCCTGCATCTCTTATTTAACTACCCGACATTTACCTTGACAACCCTGTTCATATATAAAATAAAGTTTCTAATATATTGCTTGCCATGTCTAAGGGTTTATTAAGAGGACTTTTAACAAAATAGAAACCCAAATGTAGCGACCATAGGTGTTACTATGGTTTTTACATAACTCTAGTGTTACTGGTCCGATCTTAGCCATTATCGAACTCGTCCGAGATCGTACCGTCAAATACAACATGTGCAAGTTTGGTCAAGATTGCTCAAGAAATATGGCCTCTATTGTGTAAACAAGATGAAAAATTACATTTTTTTGCTAATTCAGGGGCCATAACTCTGTTACTGGTCCGATCGGGCTCATTATCAAACTCATCCGAGATCTTATGGTTTGATTAAGATTACTCAAGAAATGTGGCCTCTAAGGTGTAAACAAGCTAAAAGTTGACGACGACGGACGAAGAGTGATCAGAATAGCTCACCCTTGCTAAAAAGGGGAAAATGATTTCCCCTTATTTCCATTGTGGTCCTTGATAATAATGATGGCGTGACACAGAGAGGCACAAGTATCACATAAACTATCCAGCATATTACACATTTTTTTTTACGATTGTTGTAAAGTCGTAAAATCGTGCATTTCCAACATCTCGATCTCAATGTGGAACTAGACGGGGTTGTTTTTGCAACAAAAATGTATGTCTCTTCCCCATAATTTATGAACCAACCTGGCTGAAAGCCGGCTCTGCGCGTTTTCTCGATATGGGGAACATTTGTGCCAAGTTATTTCAAAATCCCTCAAGCGGTTCAAGAGATATGGAGCGGACACGAAATATTGTGCATATGACCTTCAACCTCTAAGTGTGACCTTGACTGGATGTTGCGCTTTGCACGTCGTCTCGATATGGTGAACATTTGTGCCAAGTTATTTTAAAATCCTTCAAGCTGTTCAAGAGATACAGAGAGGACATGACGGATAGAGATTCAGACAGACATCCAAGCTAAAAACAATGTCTCCCCGGTATCATAATAATGATCCCGAAGAATGAGGATTTGCCGACTAGCTACGATTTTGTCATCACTTCCATGATGCTACGATGAAAACTGAGGTGCTTCGTAAAATTTCGCTTAGATCGCTCTGTTATTTCAAATGTAAACACTGCAGTGTAATACAAAACATCCACTAAAAATAGAACTATATGCGGTTATAAATCAGTACAATTTTGTCATCGCATGAACTTCCATGATGCTACGCTGAAAACCAAGGTGCTTCATAAAATTTCCCTTAGATCGCTCTGTTATTTCAAATGTAAACACTGCAGTGTAATACAAAACATCCGCTAAAAATAGAAATATATGCGGTTATAAATCGGTACACAATACGGTGTTATATATATAAATTATCTACGTCGAGTCAGTGTTTGGACTCGGCGAAACCACGCGGCAGAAGTATGCCATTGTTGAGTCACTCGTTGTGATCACACTCCGAGTTACTCTGCGTAGATCCAATTAACCATGAGTGCACACCTGTGGTGATTTATTATTGGGGAAAAAACCTGAATTTTCGGAGGAAGTTTTTCAACCACGCGCTTGAAAAAGCCAATCGACAGAAAAAGTTCAAAAAATGAGATGTCTAGTGCATCTTTTCTGTGCAAAGTTGACACGACTGATAAATACAATGAATAAATTTCGAAACAAATACATATTTCAAACTTTTAATGCATAAAACACAAGTTGAGTTCGTTTCTGTTATTCAAAAGTCATTTCTTCTTCAACCGACATAAATACCCATAAGCCTTGGCCATGTATGTCAGGTTTATGACTAAAGAATCCATCGATGTACAGGGCCCTCATTTGGTCATTTCTGCCGCCGTTATTCGGCGGCAGTCCCCCACCTGAAAAGTATCTTTTTTTCCCCCAAAAATTGATATTTTTCCCCCTCAGAAATTCGTAAAAAAAAAAAAAAAAAAAAATATACGATATGCTCACGATGTCGTGTTTACCGGTTTGAAAAAGACGTTTTGATTATTATTAGACTGGTTTTAGACTGTTTATCGTGCACAGGACGTTTTAACTATTATCGGGCACTGACTCAACCAGATGCCCAACTGGACAGGGCAATAGGTTTTTTTCGGGATAAAAAGAAGAGAAGGGTTGACTTTTAATGTGGATCTCCGATGAAAACATGCCATTGATGGTTATTAAGTGGAGTTTTTCTATCAGAAAAAGAACCAGATGGTTGACGAATGTATGTTAATAAAGTGAAACGTGTTAATCAAACAAGAGTTTTTTATTTGTTGTAAAAATTCCCCCCCGTTACAAAAATTCCCCCTCCTGAGGGCCCCTTCCCCCAAAGTAGCGTGAGGGCCCTGATGTATGAATAATAAACAGGAAAATAGTAACAATTTGTTACAAATAACGAGTATTTAAAAATATAATTATAATTTCCAGTATAATAATTACTGATTGAATTGTATGTTCATTCGTCGCGAAGCCGGTAACGGGAAGCGCGATATAACTGTCGTGACCCAGTATACATAATCCGGGCATTCGTAAAAGTAAAATTGTCTACTGCTTCGATTTTTTACAAAGTTATTGAATAATTATGCAATAAATTGACTGAAATTAGAAAAAGTTGCAACTTTCACTTGTGCAGTTTCGTATCGACGAACTCAGAGTTTGTCTACGCGAAGTACCGTGGCGTAATTACGCCGATAGCTTTTCGCGTAGCTGATTCCCACGCCGAGTTGTTTTATCATCCAAACTCCGCAATTTGTACATTCCTCACTCGGCGTGAAAGATTAAAGTGTGGGTTTCGCGTGAGCTGTACTGTATAAAGAAAGGTAAAAAGGCCCGGGAGGTCAAGGCTTTGAATGGCTCTACTAACAAGCAATTGATTGTATTTCAAAATAAAGATCAGTCACATGAAACTGTTTTTAATTAAATGGAAATTTAAATGGCTCGATTGCAAACAGATTCAGGAGCGTCCGTTTTCATTATATTCAATAATATCAGGTATGAAAACATATAGAAAGCAATAAAAAAATATCTTGATTCATATTTGACGTCTATGCACCCTGAAATGCACAGTAGATTTTTACTACCCCGAATCAATATTTACTAGTTATTCACCTTCAGGATAGTGCTAAAGTTGAACACTGCACTGTATTGCTATCATAAGACAGATGAGGCTGCATTAATGAGTCACTTAACATATATGAAATCAATTTCCCACTCCAATGTAGGCATTATCATGAACTTCATTTTTTTTTACACACCATTCCAGGCTGATTCACCTCGTCTGATGGAGATGTCAACAATTAAACTTGACCAGGAGAAAGATGTCTGAAAAATAACGACTACATGACGTCTTAATACGCTCTTACTTAGCTCAAACTGAATATGTATGTAATTTTCTAATAATATTCTACTTCGTCCTTCTATTTGGGCCATGATGAAAACAGGAAGTCAGAAAATCAACAACTTTCTAAACATTGGATTTTCCAATGCCGAATAACCTACATCTTAGACATGATCAGACCAATGTCGCCATAAGATTATGAACGGAACTTTCACCCGAATTATCAACACATCTTACCTTTAATAGATCTCCTTTGGCAAAGCTTAATTCGTCGTCAGCTGTAGCATTAAATTCATGTTTGGCAATGGCCTCCATTTTGGTTTAGCGCACTTATTTCATTTCAGCGAAGTGACTGTCAATATAAGAAAATAGCGTCGGTAATAAAATCAAACACATATTCATATAAACACAAGAACGAGTATAAGTACACAAAATGTTGTATTATTTTTAAATTTGATATGTAAAATAAATGTTACTCACAGCATGAGTTACGGACTATTTGTTACCTGGTAGAAATAGTTCCGCCCTTATTAAACCGGTAAAATGTGAGAATAACACTGCTGTGAGAACATAATGTGCTCCATCTACATCACTTGTGTCACGTTTCTGTTGGCGTTTCTGTTGGCGGTACTGTTGGCGTTAAAAAAACAACAACAAAGGAATGCAAGGACATACAGAAACATAGGTCGAATGAAAGTTGAAGTAATGTAACGTTTCTAAACTACGTTTTCTTCGCCTTCAAATCCTAACCACTCTGGCTAACGTGACGGCAAAGGGTACGAAACCAAACCGCAGACACAAAGTCTCTCAGCGTTCTGGACTTTGAAACGTATCTGTTTGTAATTTGATACGCCACAAAGACGTAGCCAGGTTTTCAAAATGTATACGCACACTGAAAAAATACGTTTGGGGGAGGGTGTGCCGCTGGTGTGAAAAAAAATAAAATAAGGAAGGAAATTGTGCATTCTGGAGCATTCTGAGGCACTAGTGTGTTAAAATACACGTTTAATGCTCTTTTGAAATTTTTCGTATTGGCGAGCGAGTATATGCAGTTACATAGAACGTCAGAATAATAAAAAAAAATACTGCATAGGAGCCAATTTATTAGGCTATCTGAGGCACCTATTATGCTCGGCATTTTTTGTATTACGCACGTGCGTATTGTGCGTATAGGGCGCTACGCCCTTGCGCCATAGGCACAATAAGTTGCTCTGTCTTTATGGTCCTGTTTTCTGTATAATATAATGAAGTAATACAATAATAATGATAATAATAAACGTGTACAATATGAATACAGGAGCGTAGCCAGAGCCTTTTGGAGAATACGCCCTTGGGGAGGTTGTGGGAGGGGGTGTCCCCCTCCTGCTGGTGGGGGTCCTGGGGGCGTCCCCCGGGATTTTTTCTGAAATTTGAGTGCAATTTCAGAGGTTTGTGGCTTCATTTGAGCGAAATGTTGGAGGCTTTCGCCTCCATTCATTAAGTGTGTTTTTAAAAATAGTGCCTCACCCCCTACCCCTCTTCAATTTTTATTGCTGATTTAAAAAAAAGTAAGCACTTTTATTTTTTCACATTCGATTTTCTAGAGTACGCCCGGGCGTAGAGGAGTATGCCTGGCTACGCCCCTGGAATATTATAAAAAGTAAAACCAGCTGCAATCAAATTAGCGTTTTAACTTAAGAAATGTGTTGCTACTTAACTACGCCTAGCTACGCCTATCCAGAAGGAGTTTGATTCACAGAAAAAATATGGATTGCTCTTGCTTGCCCAACATTATAATTTAGTAAAGTTTAAATCTTTTATAAGAAAAGAAAAAATCAGATATTAAAAACATTTTGTTAAAATTTATGTTAGAATATTTTTTGTTGAAGAAAGTGCATTAAGCCTGTTAGTGGAAACAAGTCTGATCTCAAATTAAAAGAAATTAAATTGCAAAATAAAAAAGACATTGAATTGAGAAAAAATGAAAAAGAAATGAAAATGCTGGAAGAAAAAGAAAGAAAACAAAATGAATTGGGAAAAAAAGAAAATAGAAAAACAAATATAAACGTAAATATTAAGTTAACGTCGAACAGAAAATGTAGCATTCAAGGACCACAGTCAACCAAAAACAAGCTTCAAGTTTAAACATATTTATTTTACATCGATTGCGAAACACGTTATTGCAAATTAGATTAATCACTTTCGATGGCTTCCTGGATAGAACCAGTACTACGCAATGTGGATTAATTATCTTGCTCAAGGATAAATAACATGGCCGCGGCGAGGATCGAACCCACGACCTCTAGATCTGGAGTTCGGCGCTCTACCACTGGACCACAGTAGTATAGATAGTGAGGGTACCAGGCCAGTTTCCCTCTCGCGGGGAACGAGAAAAACTAGTGAAATATGCCAGTGGAGACTCAGGCGTAACTCTCATTGACACCACCAAGATCTAAATGTAAGTCACGCCTAAATCAACACCGACATATTTCAACAGTTTTCTCAAGCACCCCGCGGGGGAAACTCGCCTGATACCCTCACTATCTATACTACTAATCAATCCAGTTTTGTCATTTTAATAACATAACATTGGCAACTCTTTAGGAGAGCGCAATTTTATTTTATGTCTGCTTCCGCCGAATCTATTTCGGCGAAGTTTTTCAATAACATTTGCAACTCATTAAGCAAAGTCAGACGGAACCGGGCAGTAGTCTTCATCATCGCTCTGCATATCCTTTTTTACCATGGAGTATTTAATTTTCCTACACTTTGCTATTTTGTATTTCAGTTCAAGAAGCTTTTCTCTGTTTCTATCCAGCTCACGTTCATAATTATCCATTTCAACCAGCAATCGCCTTTTTTTGGTGTCCATAAAATCATCACAAACTACTTCATATTCTACTTGGAGTTGCTTACCTCCCATCAATTCTCCTCTATATTTATCTTTTAGATGGTTAAGTTTTTTTGCAAACCTTTTATAATCTTTGTTGTTTCATTATATAATAATACTATATATAATTATTTTTAAACCCTTGGATGCTACTCAACTATTACAATTAACTGTATGCTAACGTATCTTGTCCGTTATCTAGTATGAACCGTTTATCATCATAAGCTGATAAACTTTTTTTATTTATCGCATAGCTGCTAATGTTATGCTTTTGTGATCTAATGACTTTCATCTCATGGTGAGCTTCTGTTGCCGTAAACAAAATCTTTTTGTAATCGTCATGTGCTATCTGTTTTTTAACAACACACTTTTTAACACCCTTACATTTCTTTGCACTAACCTCATTATCTAGCACATACGAATATAGTTTACTTCGCAAACCAACAAATTCAACAATAGGCATACCACACCTTTCATCTTGCCAATAACCTTTTTATTATCATTAAAATGAAACTGACTTTTGGATCATAATCACAATTATCAAACAGTTCTTTATCCTTGTAAAAGTCTTTTGTTTTTATTTCATAACACAAGGAATCGGTATCAGTAAATAATAACTTAGCTTTTCTATCATATTTGTTTTTGATATAGTACGTTGTAATGGAAATCATACATCAAATATTTTGACAAGTCTAAAATACACATGCCGACATAACAAGGATGATTTAAAACTAATCGTTCTTTTATTCTGTTTATGGCAAATAAATTTTCATTAAACATTTTACAAGAAATAAATGAAGGTCTTGCTGCATATTTTAAGAGAACCTTCTCGTCGTGAGTCAATTTAACATTTTTTTTCTCAAATTTTCCATAGTTTTACCAAAAACTGAATTGTTCATCAGTTTGAAGAAATCCTTTTCATAAGCATTTATACCAGCTGTTCTCTTGGCAGTATTAAAGTCTATGTATGTTTTCAACCACTTTGATTCATCGAACTGTAGTATTCGGTGTATTTTTGTTACCTTCAATCCAAGCTTTTTATACAATTCTAAGTTTCTAAAATGTACGACATACTTTTCTTTATTTTTCAACGTCGTAACAAGTTTATTAACATTACAATGTCCTAAATTAAACTTTTATTTTAAATTTTTACAATAGTCTGACAACCATTCATCTTTTATGTTTAAACTTTCCGGGGCGAGAGGATAATCATTATGCGAGTCATGCAGTTTCTCAGGATACTCAATATCGCACTCAACAATGTAATTTGATTTTCCTTTTTCAAACTTATCAACCCACTTGAAGTTGCCAGTAGGTAACGGTTGACACATGGCCCACCCGTACACGTTATTAGCATCAAGATATATTATGTACTTGTTTTCTTTTTTCTTGTCATAGTTTTTCATATATTTATTGTTAGCCTGTGAATATCTGTTTGCGATATAACTCGTACCGCCTATTAATCCTTTTTCCACAAACAAATATTGATCAATATCAGTTATTAAATCAAGTTGGATACCAGTCATCTTGAGGCATGCATCCCAGGCTAAACCAGGACTACTGAAGTAATGACAAGGATCTAATTTGTAATACTCAATGCACATTTTTCTAAAGTTTTCAAAAACATCTGTCAGCAACAGCACATCTGTCTTAAGATACAAATCATGATATTCTCCCATATTTTTAATCTTAAATGTTTTCCATATTGTTTTAGCATGATCATAATCTGCATCTGAAATATGCTCATCATTTAATTGAGAATAAAAGCTATCTTTGTCAGGTAACTTAGTATCCTTGAAGCGTTCAAAACTGTTCATGTAATCATAAGGATAATTGCCTTTTCGTTTTATTAATTCTAGCTTGTCGCCAGAGTATTCCTGAGAGGTGTATTGCAACGAAAGGATGTTTTTTACTAAATTTTCTAATGATTGAGACATAAACTGAAAACTGTCAATAAACACCAAACTTTGTCCTAACATAAACGCCATGTACTTTTCCATGTTATTCGGTATAACATTTATATTTTGTTTAAACTTTCCGATGTGCTGCGTTATAAAGTGGGAATCATATCCTCTCAAGTTATGAAACACAACAGGTATTTTTCTAGTCAAACTGAAATTAATATTACATATGTCATGAGCGCTTCCTCTATACTTTCCAGTTATATGGCAATGGTCTCTAACTTTTCTGATGGAGTTTTTTGTATGCCACTGTATAACCCACGTCACCTTTTTTGAGAGTTGTTGCAAAACCATTACCACAAATATGACATGATTTAGATTTTTGGAATCTAGCTTCTTCTTCCTGTGACATTACTAGATCTTTTTTAACGTTTGCATTCATAGTTTTCTTGCACCACTTTTCTTTTTCTATCATTTTTTCCAAGAATTTGTAAACAGCATTTGGTCCTCTGTATGTCACAACTGGTTTTGAATATTGATCCTCATAACAACAAACAACCTTATACTCATAACTGCAATCAGTATGCTTTTGATATGCTTCCGTGTGTGATTGTTTAGGATTGTTTGATGCCGAAGAAATACTTTGGTTACTGCTTCAAAATCAGCATATATAACAAACGGAACCATTAGCTGTCTGTCGTAGTTTTTAAACTTAACATCTTTGTTTGGCATCTCTACTGCTTGCTTACCATTAAGTGAAAGACAAACAGGTTTATGTTTTTCCAGAACTCTTTCTATTTTATTACACTGCAAGCATGTTTTACAAAACCATTTTTTATTCGAATGTAATGTTTGATTAAACATTAACCTGTTAAAATCTTTTATCCACACATAATGATTTTTTTCTTCTTCGGTGATTAAAAGCATATCACAATGACATGTTTTCTCTGCTTTATTTTTTGATATGTGTAAAGGGTATACTTGATTATCTTCATACCCAAATATGTTAAAACAAATGTTGTTTTGTTTTTCTATTTTTGGGATTTGTTTGATTGTAACAGGAAATGTAATTCCTTTATAATTTAGATCTCCAATATGCTTTTTGTACTTTGTTATTCTTTGTGGTTTATTATTGGCAGGCAATTCTTAAGCCAAATGGCACCATCTGAAGCACTCGTTATCTTTTTCATTTTTTATATTGATCAATCCTTTTCTAGAATTAGCAAGTTCTTTTGGAAAATCCAAATAAGACCTACCCCGTAAAGGCTTATACTTTATTCAATTTATATAGTGTGCGTCTAGTGTCTCAATTACCCAACCACTTCCCATCTGAATCCAATTTCCAATTCTATTTATAATTTCTTCCTGTGGCACAGTGCTTTGTCTAATGCTTCTGATATTTGATTTTTGTTTAATATTATTACAGCCTTCGAGGCAAAGTAAGCTGTTTTGTATACAAAATCAAAACCTCCTTTATCATCTGGTACTTGTTTTTTAAAAGTAAGTTTTACATCAATGCTTAATTTAAATCCACCTGTTTTTCTTAGTTCTTTTTTTAAGAAAGTTCACAACACTTGATTGTGTTTTTTGTAGTTGTCTGAGCGGATAATTACTGACAACATTTACTTTAAAAACCTTGCTATACTGTTTTGGGGATGTTTCAATTTCTCGGATACTCATTATATAATATTACATGAGATTATTTCTTTAAGCCCCTATTAATTAATTAATTAATTAAATAACATTCTTTTATTTAATATTTTTACCCTCGCCGGCGTCCTCATCGATATCCTCATCGTCGTCCTCATCGATATCCTTATCGGTAACCTCATAAACGTTCATTGGTGTCTTCGTTAGTAACCTCATCCAAGAGAGCATCTATTTCATTATCCAGAAGAATGTCTAAGTATCTCCGAAAGCATTTTTCCTTGAGGACTCTATTATCTATCATCTGACTTATTTTTATATGATATTTGCAGTATAGATCAAAATCAACAGTTTCAAGATCACCTCCAGCTGCCAGTGATTTTATTTTTATCCTGTATTTGCAATAGTTTATAAACTCGTCTTTATCAAAAACTTCTGCATCAATCATTTCTTTTAAACTTTCTACAAACGTTTTCAAAGTCTTCATAACATCCGATATCAGTATTAATCACATGGGTTTTTTCTAGATTGCTGATTAGATTATCTCTGAACAACATTTTCAGACATTACTTTTAATTGTGTTTCATTAAAAATCTTAATTTCTTTTTCTGCTAGATCTGTGAGAAGCTTTACAGCATCATTGCACTCAATCTCAGTTTTTATTGCCCACTCTTTTTTTAAAAGCTGCAATATCATCTGACAATCGTTGCATGTGAACTGTCTCAAACTCTTTGATAAGTTCATTTGTCTTGGTTAAAAGAGCCTGCTCGTAAGCAGCTACTTTCTCATAAACCTTCTGTTCCTCTTCAAAATGTTTTCTTTCTTCTTCCGCATAACTGTAAATACTCATATATTAAAGATTATATTATTTTATTTATTTAACCAGCATAAACAGCAATATTAACTCCTCGGTCAAGTAAAATACCATAGTGGGCAATAAAAGAATCTTTGTATAAAGTTGGATGGTAATTGGTTGCCTCTGAAATTTGTTTTTTGCACAAAGAACGTAGTTTGTTTATATCTCCTTTTTTATTTTCCATGACAGTTTTAGTCGTTTTGCCATTATTATAATTCTTTCAGTCAGATCTTGAAAGTTTGTAAAAACTATTAGCTCTTTGTCAAGTTTACTCATATCTTCAAAATCAACCGTTTGGGCATATGTCATTTGATCTTCCTTAAAGTTTTTGATTTCCTTTTCTACTTGTTCCATTATATTATTACGTAAGATAATATTTGTAAGCGTTATTTAAGTATATGCTATATTATAATATAATGAATTGCAAATATTGTAAAAGAGTTTTAGATATTACTGATCCTCCTGGGGTGTGCACAGATTGCATCTTATTTTACACAACTAATAAAAAAAAAGCTTTGTAAATATTGCACCAGAACCAAGCTGTGTTACAAGTGTGCTTATGCATGTGTGAATTGTAATGATACTTGTGAAGTTTTCGATAACGAGCGTATTTGTCTTAACTGCGGCATTCACAATGGTTATAATCTTAATTATCACAGGTTACAACTACAGCCAAAAGAAAACTATTTACCACAGAAAGTATTATTTAGATAAATACTTGGTAGCATTTGATTTGTCTTCTAAAAATAGACAAAGATTTGAAGATTTGTTTTACCAAATAGAAAGATTTTGGATAAGCTAGAAGGTCAAAAAAGATCAATCAAATTTGAATACATTTTTTAGAAAATATTTAAAATATTAAAAATAGAAAAAGAAACAAAACCGA
The DNA here is from genome assembly GCA_037043455.1 of Cyrtodaria siliqua. Classification (NCBI taxonomy): domain Eukaryota; kingdom Metazoa; phylum Mollusca; class Bivalvia; order Adapedonta; family Hiatellidae; genus Cyrtodaria; species Cyrtodaria siliqua. The sequence continues at coordinate 61,876 of JAWPHD010006234.1, read as the reverse complement.
TTAAAACAAAATCAACCAGAGAAAAGTACGATAGGATATGGAAACAAGTCAGAAAAGAATTACGACTGAATGCCATGACCGTTTAACTTGAACAGATGCTCCACAGCATCTCTACTAGCTTAATTTCCATTAAGCTTGAACCTTTTCATATACATTTCCAGAGGTTCTGTAAAGTTATCATTCTTTTGAATCTCTAATATATTACTGAAGGTAATCCTTATTACCTCTTCATCATTTTCTAGTCCTGTTGTTGTTTGAACATATGATAGAAGTTGTTTAAAACTCCTATGATGTGTTTTTAACAAAGTATTTTTTTCTGCTATTCTTGTTTTACTTGCTAAAACAGCAACTATTGGAGGAACTGCGCCAACTACAGCTATGAAAACAGGAATTGCTGGAACTAATGCTAGGACAGCACCACAACCAATTATTCCACTGGTAATCTGTAACGTTGTGTTTATAATACAGCACAATTTATAACTGCGTCTGTATGCAGCTACAAGCCGCGTCAAGTGATCAATTAATTCTTCTTTGGTTTTCATGTATAATTACATTTAGACAATAATTTAATTGAGATATTTAGAAAATAGTTGTTCGTGTTCTTTGGGTGATATTTTACCTAATTTTAATAATTCATCGATTATGCTAATACCTTCATTTATTAGCTGTGGACTATTATTTCCTGATTTGATACTTCCACATACCAACTCGATATCATTAAGTAAATCATCAGGACTTTTGTAATATTCAACATCAACTCAACCCCCTAAAATCTTTTTGAACTTTGAAGAACCTTTATGAATCGGTAGGCCAGATAATTCTGTTAGTTCCTTAAAAGCAATCTGAGATAGCTTTGAATAAATGTTTCCATTGTTGTAACGCTTTGTTATCAAGTCTATAAAATCATCATCTACTTTTAGGTCTAGCACAGCTGCTTCTCCTTGTTTAGCAATAAGTTTGTGATGACCAACAAGCTTAGGTAAATCAATTTGTAACATTCCATAGCGACCATCTTTGCCGACTTTGTAGGAATTTTTATTTTGTTGCTCCCTTTACCAGTCTTTTGTGCAGTTTCGCTAGCTGCTCGAATGCGCTCAGGCGACCTTTCCATATAAAAATTCAGAGCATTTGCCTCTTTTGCTTTTTTTCATGTTCTTTAAAAAGTAAAGCCTTTTCTTGTTCGCGAAGCTCGTCGTTATTTATTACTATTGAAATTTCACGTTTAGTCACATCGGTTGTCGCCGTGTCCAACCTCTCTTTGAGTTTACTCATGTCGAGTTTTTTTGCTCTTGTTCTTAGACCTCTTATCTTGGGAAGCATTTTCTCATGTATCTCATCAGCCCTTTTAATATATTCATCATAATCAACACTCCCATCAATAATACCTGGTATTTTAGTTGGGAGTGGCAAGTCATACTTAAGTACGTCTTTATCCATACCAGCATCCAAGTCAATAACATACACCGGTTTGGGTTCCTTGGACCTCGCGGCAGGTCTTCCTCAGCAAATAATTGGGGTAATCCCTGATACGTTTTTTGTTCTTCTACTTCCTCGCCTATTGCTGCTGGAAGAGCGGCTAATTGCTGACTTATTTTTGGAAGAGAAGCTAACTGCTCGGTTAGCTGTTCTGACTGACTTTTTATTTCGCTGGTCACAGGTTTAAATATTTCTTTGTACAACTCACGACTAGCTCCTTTTTCTAGTCTTTTTTGAGTAACTTTATTCTCGTATTCTTTAACAAGCTCACTCGCTTTTCGCTTTTTATCTGCTAATTCTTTCCATTTTAACAAAGACATATGTAATATTAGAATAAGATAAATTAAGATAAGATAAGTTAAGACAAGTATTATCTAAGTATTATTATAATGGAAATTCCAAACTATGATATGAAAACAGAAAACGGTAATTTTAAACAAATTTATGCCAGACTGTTGTTTTAGAATGCTTATATGCGGTAATTCAGGTTCTGGCAAGACAAACACATTAGTTCACATGTTGCTGAAACCTTTAGTGTACTATGACAAGATTTACTTGTTTGCTAAAATCTTGGAACAGTCAAAGTATCAGGTCTTATCGCAAAAACTTGAAAAGATAGCTAAAAAGAATAAAATCCCAGTTGAAGACGTATTAGAATGTTCAAATGATGAAGTTATCCCTGTGGATACTTTAGATTCAGATAACCAGAAGATAGTCATTTTTGATGATTATGTTTGCGAGCGCAATCAAAATGATATTATTAATTATTTTATCCAGGGAAGACACAAAAATTGTTGTGTAATTTACTTATCACAATCTTACTATAAAACTCCCAAAGACATTCGACTGAATTGCTCTCATTACATCTTCTTTGCAACTCCAGTTAACCGTGAGCTGGGTATGCTTTCAAACGAACAAGATGTCAGTAAAGATCAGTATAAAAAAGCAACTGACAAGCAGTACGACTTCCTGTATCTGGGTCGTCCGAGGAAGTTAGTAAAGAGTAACTTCACTGGTAAAATTTAATATAATCATATTATATATAATGGGACTTTTTAACGAACTTGGTGAGGAAGTTACTACCGGCAGTGTCAATTTTACAAGTTTTGGTATTGTGCTGTCTGAGTATGTAAAACAAAAACATTTGGTTAATTATCTTAACAAAGGCAAAAACCAGGAAAATGTTTTAAAAAGTGATCTCAACATCGATAATAATAAAATTACCAATGTCGGTAATCCAGAAAAAGCAGGTGATGCAGCAACAAAGCAATTTACTGTTAGAAGAGTAGCAAAAATCATACGTGATTATAACATTGATAAAATTCCAGATATAATGAAAGATTTAACAACAGGTGTTGATGATAAACTAAGTCTGATACAAACAAAGTTACAAGCAAACCGTGAGAAAATAATTGAAATTCAAAACGGATTGAAAGATGAAATAAAACGTCTGGGTGATGCTTTGAAAGAGTTAGAAAAGAAAGATGTATTGGAAGAGAGTGAAAACTTCAAAAAATTAAGTGAACAAATAAGATCTGGTGTTCAAAATATTAATACACGGACTTGAGAAATCAATAAACAAATGGTTGATAACAATGAACTAGAAACTGCTATTGCTGATGCTTCAAAACAAATGAAAACTGCTTTTACTACCGAAATAACTCAAATTAAAATATAAATGAGCAGATAAACACCAACGTTGCTGATATCATCAAAGAATTTGAAGACATCAAAAAGAAAATGGTTGACGGTAAGTCGCTGGAGACTGCTTTGAGCAAACTGGTTGACACTGATAAACTTAACATTGCTATTGATGATGCTTCAAAGCAATTGAAAGCTGCTCAGGATGAAAGAAGCAAAGCTTTTGATGGTGAAATCGCTTTTCTTAAAGAGCATAATCAAAAGTCTGATAGTCGGCATACAGCAGTTCTTGGTATAATTGATGAGTTAAGAGCAAAAGTAGAATATTTAAGTCGGATTCTAATTTTTGAAGCTACAATAGATGATGGCACAAACATTATAAATGATGGCCGTGATTTTGCATCGTACCCGACACGAAAACCACTTGAAAGAACCAAACGTGATGGTTTTCTCGGAGCGTTTACTTTTGTAACCAATCCGCTTATAAAAATTGAAGGATATGCTACAGAACATCCCGGTGGTGGTAAATGTCCCATCGGCATGACAATTGTAAAACCCGGGCGTTATGTAGTTGAAGCAGACCTTACATATACTGTCGCACATACAGACATTCATACAGATTTTAGTTTGTTTAATAAATCTCCAAGTACTGATCAGACACATGTTCAACCAGAAATAGAAAATGGCAAACGATTACTAAAAGGAACATTTGAAGTATATCTTTCAAAATCTCATTATTGGATCATCTCTCTAAAAACACAACATCGCACTCAAGTTTACAATTTTGAAAAATCAAGTTTTAAACTGTATTAAAAAGGTGATTAATTTTGGCAATTAATATTGTCTACTTATATTATATGGAACAAAAAATTGTATTTATCATCAGAAAAAGCGTCAATAATTAATAGCTCGAATACACCGAGTAATTTTACAACTGTATTTGACAGACCATTAATATTAGGCAGGAACAAACAGTATGGTATTGAACTTGATAAGATTAATTCCATGACTTACTCGTGGTATAATATTAGTGAAGATTTTAATAACAAAGTGATAAGATATCACAATGGGACAGATTGGAAAAGTATTAGTTTTGCAAACGGAAATTACAGTTATGCCGATATCGATGATTATATAAAAGAAACATTGACTGTAAACAATGATTTAACTGATGACTCGCCTGTCCCGATAAGAATTGAGTTTGATTTATCAAGTTCCAAATGTTTAGTTACCATTCATAATAATTTCATGCTTGATTTAAGAGAAACAAACTTTCACACCTTAATCGGGTTTGACAAAGATGCAGTTATTAGGGAAACTAAATTTGAAACTGTGACACCAAACATAACAAATTCTATCGATACATTGTATATCCACTGTGATTTGATAAGTAATTCTATTGTTGATGGATCATACGAGGATGTTATTTATGAAATAAGTACAGCTGATCTTACGAGATCGTATCCTTTTAAAGATGAACCGATAAGAGTATGGTTCTGTGAAGTAAACAAAACAATCATTAACAGTATTAATATTTACATTACCGATTTCTCCGGTAAAACTATTAATCTTAATGGTATCCACACATCATTTCGATTTGTTTTGAAGGAATTAATGTAACATTGTATATTTGACATTTTTTCAAAAGTTGGATCCAAAATATTTAGTGAGTCTGTAAAAACAGCAGGTAAGAAAGCATTAGAAACTGCTGGTAAACAAATCATAGAGAGTGGATCTAAACAACTTGGAGATGAAGTAGGAAAAATGGCTGCTGATAAATTAGTTTCAGTTATTAAACCTAAACCAAAAGGTGAGATAATTTTAAAAGAACTTACAAAGGCTGATAATAAAAAAGAAGTTGTAACTGAAACTGAAGAAGATGTAGCTAAAACTGAAGAAGATGTAAATGCAAAAATTAACAGATTACTATCTGGAAGAGGAACCAAAAATATTCATGCTAGAATTAATCGATTAATTAATAAAAAATGATCTAATTACTAGTATACACAGATGTTTCGAAATGATAAATATAATACTAGATACGGACATGTACCTATTCAGTTAGATACCCCCATAACACAACCAGGAAATAATACCAGACAAATGAAAAGTGGCTACCAATTTACACTAAATGACAGAAGTTCTTACTTCGATTGGTATAACGCATTTTCAAGTAAACAAACTTGCTGATGGAGCGAATTTCATAGACACTGACAGAATTGCTTTAATTAACGATGCAGCTTCATTGATTGATCAAATGCAAGTAAAGCAAAATGGAAAAATAGTTTACGATGGAAATAATCTTCACAGATTTGTTAATGTCAAAGCTTGCTTGATATTTCTGACGATTATGCAAAGAGAACCGGAACAAACGAATACTTTTATTTAGATACCACGGCTGATGCAGAATCTCGGAAGGACGAAGATACCTATAATCAGGGTTTTGCTATTCGTCATGCTTTAATCATAACTAATCAAAAAGTTGACTCTATAATCCCATTAAATAAATATTCCTTCTTTGGAGGTTTGGAAACAAACATGCTTCCTCCTAGTCAGATTCAAATCAGCTTGCAACTGACGGATGATAATGTGTTTATTTTCAAATCAATTGATGATGACGGTCGAGTAGTTATTAATAAATTAGTTTTGTGGATACCCAGAATGATATTTAACTCAGATGGTTTAAGTTATGTAATGACAAAATGACAAATCATATGACATCAACAAGATGGACTTACCTCCGTGAAATGATACAAGAAAGCGGAAGTTCTCAACTAACTGAATCCGTATTTAGAATAACGGCTGGTGTTAAAAATCCCAAACATGTGTTTGTGTATTTGCAAAGGTCATGTGTATTTGCAAAGGTCAGACAAGAGTTCTTCTCAAACACAAAATCCTCATCTTCTGGATACGTTTAAGGTAAATGCTGCTAATACTAATTTCTATTTACAATCAGCTAGATTGGAAGTTGGAAATGGAGTTTATTATCCAGAAACCGAATTCAGTTATGCTAATATCTTAAGAATATTCAGAGATGTTATTAATTATTCTTACAAGCAAAATGATAAAAACACTGGAACTTTACTCAATGTGAGTAATTTTCAAAGTCTTTTCGGAATAATACATTTTGATTTGAGTTACAAGGAAAATGAAATCAGTATTGATCCAAAACAACTAAGTTTGAGATATAAGCTAAATATACCTCAGGGGGCTTCTTATAAAGTTTATGCTCTGGTTCTCTATGAAGTAGATGTAGTTATTGATACTGTCGGAAATGAATTGGTAGTAGTCTAAGCTAAAGCTTATCCTTCAGCCCGACGGCTGTAGTTTAATCTAACTTATAATATATATGACTTACGTAAATTATTCAGTAAATTTAACAGATGGGCAAAAACAGAGTTTAGCGAGGGCTTATGAGGATAAGAGTGAATTAACACTCCTGTTAAAAAATAACCAACTAACTGGGAATTTCCCCTTGTCGCTGACAGCTACTCAGATTAACAATATTAACAAAGCTAAATCTGGTGGACGGGGATTAGACATAAATATATCAAAATCGCAATTGAGATCTCAGTCTAAAAATGGAGGCTTTTTAGGTGCATTAGCTGGTTTGTTGACTAAAACTATATTACCAACAGTCGCAAAATTTGTTCCAAAAGTATTAGGACCACTAGCAACAGGAGCACTAAGTGGCTTAGAAGTACTGGAATTGGTAAAATATTTGGAAATGGGATGGTAACTGTTCCTGCTGATTAAAAAACAAACACTTTTAAAATCAAATAAATTAACACTTGCACAAAAAAACAAAATAGCAAAGTCAATAGGTTGCTGCACCATTAAACTAACACAAAAACAACTGCAAGACGTACTGGCAAGTGCTTCTAGTAATAAAATGGCAACTGTTCCTAAAACGGTTACTGTTCCCAGTGATAAAAACAGCAAGATGTAAAGGCCACTGTTCCTAGTGATAAAAAACAAACACTTCTAAAATCAAATAAATTAACAGGTGCACAAAAAAATAAAATAGCAAAGTCAAAAGGTCGCTGCCCTGTTAAACTTACAAAAAAACAACAGCAGGACGGAGGATTTCTTGGGCTTCTTCCATCATAAGGAATTCCGTTGATCGGATCTCTTATTAGTGGTTTAACTGGAAAAGGTTTGCAAGTAGATAGAAGAGGACAAGGGCTAAGAGTTGATCGTGGAAATGGTTAACAAGTAGACTCACAAATTAGGCCATACAGAAGTATCCCATTTATAAATTATTTTTTTAAAAACGAACCTATCTCTAACTTGGATATAATGAAATGGGTTAAGCATCAAGGTATACAGAAATCCAGTGGGGTGTACAGCAAAAACAAATTACCAGCAAAACAAAACAAACAAGAATGTGGTATTATTAATCTTGATGATCATATCGGACCTGTTATTATGATAATTATTACTTCGATCCGGTTGGTTTAGGTCCACCAAAAGAAGTTTTAACTTACATACCTAATATCAAATACAACACTATTCAATATCAAGATAAAACCAGTGTCTTGTGCGGATATTTTTGTTTGTACTTTGTCAAAAAGTTGCAAGAAGGAAACAGTGTGTACGATATTCTTTACAAATTATTAAAACCTTACAAACCAGTAGAAAATGAAAACATCATAAAATCATATTTTGTAAACGAAGTTTAATCTAATCATATTATACATGAGTTATTGCATAAAAGAAAAAAAGGTTACTGAAAATGTTGATCCTAAGTATGTTTTAGCAAAAAAAGGTAGAAAAATGTTAAGAGCAACATGTGCATCTTGTGGTATTACTAAAACAAAGTTTGTTAAAAACACAGAAGGTGGTAATATTGATATTCACAAAGCTATGCTTCCTCTGTTACCTAAAAAGGGATTAACACTTCCTGGTTATAAATATTGTGGTTCTGGTAATCCACTTGATAGCGGAGAACCGGTAAATAAATTAGATGCTGTTTGTAAAGATCATGATTATTGTTATGATGAAAATCCTAGTAATAAATCAATGTGTGATAAAAGCATGTTGGCCGGTTTAAAAAAAAGTAAGTCTAAAACTATTGGAGAAAAGATTGCTAAAAATTTGATAGTAAAACCAGTTATTAGTACAAAATATAAACTTGGTCTTGGAAACTCAAAAAACTGGAATTGGCGTTGAAATGGACTGACAAGTTAGCAGAAGAACTTCATAAACCTATACGAAGAAAGTTCAGTCAACGCCGTGTGATTGTTAATGAAATTGATAAAATATGGTCTGCTGATTTGGTTGATATGCAATCGTTTTCAAAGTATAATAAAGGTACTAAATACTTACTTACTGTTATTGATGTGTTTAGTAAATATGCTTGGGTTGTGCCGGTTCCAAATAAAACAGGTTTGGAAATTACCAAAGCATTTCAACAGATAATCAGTACAGAAAGACAGTGTAAATTGCTCTTGGTTGATCAGGGTGTGGAGTTTTATAACAAGACGTTTAAGCAATTCCTTAGTGACAATAATATCGAAATGTATCACACTTTTAATTTCGGAAAGGCTGTAGTAATTGAACGATTTAACAGGACATTAAAAGAAAAGATGTGGAAATATTTTACAGCTAACAATACAAATACATATTTAGACGTGCTTCAGGCGATGGTTGATAAGTATAATAATACAAAACATCAGAGTATTAAGATGACACCAATTGAAGCTAGTGATGAAAAGAACAAAGGAACGGTGTATTTCACATTGTATGGAAAGATGAAAAGTAATCAAATTAAGCCAATGTTTGAAATAGGGGATAATGTTAGAATTAGTAAATATAAAAGAATGTTTGAAAAAGGGTATACCCCGAATTGGACTGAAGAAATATTAGTTGTTGATGAAATTCAATATACAAATCCTGTGACATACAAAATAAAAGATTTAAACAACGAAAACATTAATGGAAGCTTTTATGAATTAGAAATGATAAAAGCAAAGCAAGAAATATTCAGGATTGCAAAAGTAATACGACTTGATTATAAAAAGAAATTAGCACTAGTAAAATGGGCCGGTTATGATAAAAGCTTTAATAGCTGGGTATCATTTAAGGACATTCAAAACATTAAAACTTAATAGTACGAAACCTCGAGGGCCGAACACTGCAAACGTAATCGTACGAAACTTCGAGGGCCGAAACTTCGAGTTATTTATATCAACCAGTCGGTGAAGGTTTGGCCTACCTGACAGGTATATAAGGCAGTAAAATACTGCTGTCTAGCAGTCTCCACTCCTAGATCTTCACCGCGTTCACGTCGCAGAGTGGGCACTGTCAGCAAACTTGTAGGATTGACCTATTGGGTCGATCCTTGTCGAAGGGGCCGGAACCGTTTTTACTTGCAAATAGACTAAATAGGCATAGGACAGACTTGTCTGCAGCATTAACGGAATGTTTGCTGATAGACTGAGAGTGAAGATGTCTCCTGCGTCCCATCACAGCACACATCATCTGACGTCCACAGATCCCGGAAGTCTTGTCCGCGAGCCGGAAGGAGTAATGACCCGTTCGGCCTACACTTCGACAACCAAGGGGGAAGGACGTCGGGCGGTGTGTGCGGCGCAGGTGTCATACTGTGATGGGTGTGGCCACAAACAGAGAACCCGACCTGTAGCGGATGTAGGAGCAGCACCTTAGCGGATGTAGGCCACCTCGACCAGACCACTTCACCGCCACAGCGAAACTACACAGAGCAGCAGCGACACAACACTACACATCTACAAGAGAAACGACTACACTACACAGCAGCACCAGATCAACCTACACACTCATCTAGAAAAGACCAGACTCTATTGTGCCCATCGCGGCAGGGAAACTTGTCGTGTTAGTTGGCGGACGGTCTATAAACCTTAGAACTACACACACACACACACACACACACACACACAGTCTAGCAGACTTCTCTGTGGACACCGACACGTGTACGTCGTGGAGAAGGCACGTCAAGATTGATTGGGACCGACTATCCCAGTCAGTGCTGATGACCAAGATCGGTGTCGTCTTCGTTGTCCCGCCAGCCATGGAACATCGCCAGGAACAACCATCGAGGTGAAGAAGTTAGCTGAGCGTCGACAGTCTGCATGTGGAATCCCCCGAATGTTTGATGTGGTATATGTGAGCTCTGTAAATATGGAATGTGTGGTTGACGACTCAGCAGCTTAACGGATCCAACGTGGGGAAGCCTGGCGAGGTACATGGAGCAACGGAGTCAGCAACCTGCGTGCCTATAGGGGCACTTCGGGGACGCAGGTTGTAGAGGCGGGGTGGCCCAAAGACAGGACCCCGGCCCAGTAGCGGATGTAGGCAGCACACCTAGCGGATGTAGGAGCAGCACCACTCCAGACAGCACTTCACCGCCGCAGCGACAATAACATAGAGCGAGAGCGACAACCATCAACACATCAACAATAGAATCGACGCAGACACCACATCACACAGATACAACCTACACACCACATCGATGAAAAGTGCAGACATAATGCCGAGTAAACGTGGGATTCTTCACGGGGGCTCATATGGTAGAGGCACTCTAATCCTTAGAACAACAACAACAACAGTCTAGTATCACTCTTAACACGGTGACATACCCTTTTTGGGAATAGAGACCTGAAAGAGTAAAAGTTGGAAGCGATATTTTGTATTACGCTTTTAACAAGAACGTTTATATCATAAAAGGTCACGTGACATAGCAAACGTTTATTTTATAAACGGTCACGTGACATAGCAAACGTTTATTTTATAAACGATCACCTGACATGGTAATCTAAAGAGAAAAATGAAATGCTGAGGCAACCTCAGAGCGAAATGAATTGTAAACGGTCGTGTGATATGGTCTATAAATAGACGTTTATATTATAAACGGTCACGTGACATGGTAATCTAAAGAAAAAATGAAATGCTGAGGCAACCTCGGAGAGAAATGAATTGTAAACGGTCGTGTGATATGGGTCGTTTGATATGGTCTATAAATAGACGTTTATATTATAAACGGTCACGTGACATGGTAATCTAAAGAAAAAATGAAATAAATTGTAAACGGTCGTGTGATATAGGTCGTTTGATATGGTCTATAATTAGACGTTTATATTATAAACGGTCACGCGACATGGTAATCTAAACAAAAAAATGAAATGCTGAGGCAACCTCGGAGAGAAATGAATTGTAAACGGTCGTGTGATATGGGTCGTTTGATATGGTCTATAAATAGACGTTTATATTATAAACGGTCACGTGACATGGTAATCTAAAGAAAAAATGAAATAAATTGTAAACGGTCGTGTGATATAGGTCGTTTGATATGGTCTATAATTAGACGTTTATATTATAAACGGTCACGCGACATGGTAATCTAAACAAAAAAATGAAATGCTGAGGCAACCTCGGAGAGAAATGAATTGTAAACGGTCGTGTGATATGGGTCGTTTGATATGGTCTATAAATAGACGTTTATATTATAAACGGTCACGTGACATGGTAATCTAAAGAAAAAATGAAATGCTGAGGCAACCTCGGAGAGAAATGATATGCAGAGCGATGATGAAGACTAACGCCCGGTTCCGTTTGACTTTGCTTAATGAGTTGCAAATGTTATTGAAAAACTTCGCCGAAAGTAGATTCGGCGGAAGCAGACATAAAATAAAATTGCGCTCGCCTAAAGAGTTGCAAATGTTATGTTATTAAAATGACATAACCGGATTGATTAGTAGTATAGATAGTGAGGGTATCAGGCGAGTTTCCCCCGCGGGGTGCTTGAGAAAACTGTTGAAATATGTCGGTGTTGATTTAAGCGTGACTTACATTTAGATCTTGGTGGTGTCAATGAAAGTTACGCCTGAGTCTCAAATGGCATATTTCACTAGTTTTTCTCGTTCCCCGCGAGAGGGAAACTGGCCTGGTACCCTCACTATCTATACTACTGACCACGCACTCCAGGTTCTAGGGTGCACCAAACCTCACTCATACTCTAGTGTCATCCCAGTACAACGGGACAGTGTAAATAAAGATATCCTTGCTAGGTTATATTCTTTAACAAACAAGGCAGCATTAATAGGCAGTATAAGTATAACACATGTATATATGAATATAAAAACAAAAGTCTAGAAGCAGACACAATGGGAACAATAAAAAACCCATTCAGGGTACGACAATACAAGATTTAGGACAAGCATCAGACACTACCGTCCTTTGAGGATTTAGGTAGACGTCATCATAGAGTCCACAATCTGTCCTGTCGTTGCACAAAGAAGAAAGCATAGTCGCGAACTGTAATTGTGTCAACTACTAACGTGCAGTACGTTGCACATTGATAGGGACATAACCTCTTTTGATACATGTTAAACAAATGAAATAAAGCTTGTATATAAGCAATTATGACTAAGGCTCTTAATTACGAAGTTTGTAAACCACATCACCATAGAAGTCAGGTTGTGATAGTCCTTGTCGCAGAAGAGTTCTTGAATTAATTATATATGTTAAAAGTAGATCAGAGTTACGATAATAACATTTTGCAAACTTTTTCAAAGTTTATGGTAACGGTAGCCGTGGGGGAGTAGCTTAATTCTTAATTATACGCAGATTACGAATATTAAAGTCCTCAACTCGACTACAAGCTCTAGAAAAACAAAACGAATAAGTTGAGAAACACAGACCTCATAAAAGGTAGCTCGGGGAATATCCCCATCTAAGTGGGATAATTAACAATATCAATATTATAATCATCTCTCTTGCCATATATTTTACTTATTATTACTCCATTTTCAACAGAGATATGTAAATTAAGAAACGGAGCGACAGTATCAGAAATATTTGTTTTGTTTAGTTGAAGTTCTTTGGGATAGATAGTATTAACCATATTAGAAAAGAATGGATTGTCAATGTTCAATATGTCATCTAGATATCGAGAGGTGACAATAAATGCTTCAATTACACCTGCCTGAGTATCTGGTGAAAGACTCAACATGAAATCCCGTTGATAGTAATGCAAAAACAAATTTGCGACAAGAGGTACACAGTTCGTACCCATAAGGATGCCAACAATTTGTCTATAAGCGGTAGTTCCATACCTGACAAAAATATTATTTAATATTAAAATGAGTGCTTCACAAACTTCTTGGCAAGTCCACATATAGTGTAATTGTCTAAACTGCCGTTAGTAAAAAACGCTTTAATATTAGTACAGGCCAAAACTGCAGTTTTTTCTCTCTAGCGAAAGCTTTTTTAGTCAGAGCAATCAATTTCTCCTTTAATTATGATTATTTTAATTTGTTGATAGGTGAAAAATTGGAAATGAAGTTACAGCAAGAATAAGAAAGAAAAGCAGTTGAATTAGAGATGTGGAAATTAGACTTGGCAAGCAAAGCAAGTTCACATTCCATTCACCACCCCTCACACCCTACCACTCATCAACTTTTAATGTTACTAAGCATATTAGATTAGCACATTAACTAAGTAATTTCATCATTTATTTTATATATAGCATATATAGAGAAAGAAGTCATTAGAAAAATGCAATAGTTTATTATTTTAAATTGAAAAATTACCATTTTTGTGCATCCGTCCAGTAATATTCAGATGTGCAAATTAAATATTAAAAACAGCAACGTAATCTTCAAAGTTTTATCTAGGGCAGCTGAGGCCAGCAGAGCTTATGGGATGGCAAGTTGTCCGTCGTCCGTCGTTCGTCCGTCCGTCGACCGTCGTTAACTTCTGCCTCGTTTAGACTATAGGGACTTCATTTTTTCATCCGATCTTTATCAAACGTTACCAGGTTGTTAATATCAATGAAAGCTCGGACAAATTGGAAAACCAGCCAGTTCGGATCAGTAACACCCGAGTTATAGCCCTTGATTTAGTTAAAAGGCTATATTTTGCCTCGTTAAGACGATAGAGCCTTCATTTTCCATGAGATCTTAACCAGATTGTTAATATCAATGAAAGCTCGGGAAAGTTCGAAAACCAGCCAGATTGGACCAATAACACCTGAGTTATGGCCTTTGATTTAGTTAACACAATACTGTAGTTTTCCTTGTTAGGACGACAGGGCCTTCAGTTTCAGCCGATCCTTACCAAACTTTAACAGATTATTAATATCAATGAAAGCTCGGAAAAGATCGAAAACCAGCCAGATCGGACCAAGAACATAAGAGTTATGTGCCCTTGAGTTATTGAAAAATGCCATTTTCAGCCTTGTGAACACTCTAACGCCTTCTTTTTGTATTCGATTATTCCCAAACTTCGCCAGGTTGTTGATATCAGTGAAGGCTCGGACGAGTTTGAAAACCAGCCATATCGAACGAGTAACACTGGAGTTTTAGCCTTTTTTCAATATTTATTAATGTACACTGGAAAACCCAGGGGTTGTGGGTTCAAATCTCACTGGAATCATATAAAAAAAAATTCTCATAAGAAACACTGGTTCATGGGTTCATTTTTTTTTCTCATAAGAAACATTGGTTCATTTTTCTTTAATATAGGAGCTTGTTGGATCAGTTTTACATATAGTTAAGGGAATAACTTCAAAAATCGTCTTCTCTGAAACTACAAGAGATAAAGGTTTAATATTTTTTATTTATTATCAGCTTATGGATCCTCTAATAACTGTGTTCAAATGGAGATCCTGGGGTAAAATTTGGCCACGCCCCAGGGATTACAGTTTTACATAGACATATAGTGGAAAACTTCAAAAATCTTCTTCTCTGAAACTGTAAGAGCCAAAGGTTTACTATTTTGTATTCACCGTCAGCTTATTGTCCTCTACCAAATTTATTAAAATGGTGACCCTGGGGTCAAATGTGGCCCCACCCCAGGGGTCACAGTTTTATATAGACTGATACAGGGAACAATTAAAAAAATCTTCTTCCCTGAAACTACAAGAGCTAAAGGTTAAAATATTTTGTATTTATTATAATCTTATGTTCTTCTATACAGTTTGTTCAAATGGTGACACTGGGGTCTAATTTGGCCCCGCCCCAGGGTTCAGTTTTACATAGACTTATATATAGGGAAACACTTTAAAAATCTTCTTCTCTGAAACTTAAAGAGTCAAATGTTTAATATTTTGTATTTACACTCAGCTTATGATCCTCTTCCAAGTTTGTTTGAATGATGACCCTGTAGTTAAATTTGGGCCCCACCCCATGTGTCACATGTTTTACATGGCTGTTACTTGTGATACGCAGGCTTCATTACCGCTGTTCCCAACTAAATTCCATTATGTTTATTTCGCTCTTCGGGGCATTTAATTTTATTAGATACTGGGATCATACGCCGTACGACATGGGGAAGTAGTGCACTCCATGTCCACCGCCATATGCATGCCATCTTCTGGATGGTTAAAATTGTGTACTATTGATTTTATGAATATTGAGTCTGCTCAACCCGGGGCTAGAGGGCGTGAGCGGTAGCTAGCATAATTTCACTACCGCTCATGAACAGTCTCAATCAAACCGCGACTGCAATATTTCGTATGTGTCGTGCTCGGCCGTTTCCAAAGATCTATTATCATACTCTTTTTTATAGCACAGTGGCGTTGCGTGTGCAGTGTGGCGGCAGTAAAACGTCTCCCTGCGCTTGCAATCAGTACTGTTATCCATTCGATCTTTGGAGATCGCTGAGCCCGATACTTATATTTAGTAATCGGTGGTACATTTTCATTTTGTTTTGTTTTCTTACATACTTTTTGATTCGGTGGTTCCACTACTCCGGCCGATAATAGGCTCTGGGTATTGTTTAACCACTCATAGGATATGTTGTCTGCTTTTTAATTTAGTCTTTGGCTCTTACTTGTGATACGAAGGCTTCATTACTGCTGTTCCCAACTAAATTCCATTATGTTTATTTCGCTCTTCGGGGCATTTAATTTTATTAGATACTGGGACCATACGCCTTACGACATGGGGAAGTAGTGCACTCCATGTCCACCGCCATATGCATGCCATCTTCTGGATGGTTAAAATTGTGTACTATTGATTTTATGAATATTGAGTTCTGCTCAACCCGGGGATAGAGGGCGTGAGCGGTAACTAGCATAATTTCACTACCGCTCATGAACAGTCTCAATCAAACCGAGACTGCAATATTTCGTATGTGTCGTGCTCGGCCATTTCCAAAGATCCATTATCATACTCTCTTTTAAAACTTAAAACATCTTCTCTGAAACTAAATAATAATAATAATAATATAATAATAATAATAATAATTTCTTTATTTAACGAAGGTTAAAACACATTAAGCATTAAGTTATGCATATACAATACATACACTTATATTCAATGTGGCCTTCAAACAGGAAAAAAAGTCCGGACAAAGTGTATGTATTAAAACCTTTAAAGGGCCATAATTCTGCCAAAAATAATTCAACTGGAACACGGCGACGATATACATAACTAGATTTGGTACTGATCGTCCCTGCAAAGTTTCAATACAATCTGGCCAAACGAAAGCCCTATCGTCTTAATGAGGCAAAATACAGCATTTATAACTAAATCAAGGGCCGTAACTCCGGTGTTATTAATACGATTTGGCTGGTTTTCAAACATGGTTTCTCATTTATTTTAAGTAATTGACGGCGGTTTCTTCTGTAAGAGCCTCGGTCTGGAGTAGAAACAACATAGGATCTGTCATTTACTTTATTTGTAACAATGGCAGGTTTCCACAGATCATTTATCTTGATACGAACCGCTTCTCCTATTTCGAGTGACTTTAAAGGTGAAATATAGACAGGTAAGTGTCACGAGACCTGTGACGTCATTGGTACAAAGCGATTAGCGACTCCGCATTAAGTCTGCATTGTCTATGTAGGATTACGTTTTATGGTACGTGTTAAATATGCCGTGTGCTGTGGCTAGGTGCAAACGTGTGCATACAAAAGGACAATATAATAATATCAGTTTCGTTCGTGTTCTAAATCAGGTTAATGATTAATATTCGAAGTGTGGGTGGACCGCTGCCGACGAAAATCGCCCGTCCCGTCAAAAAAGTGGGAATCTTCGAAAGACGCGCGAGTTTGTAGTAACATTTTGAGTTGGATTCGTGGGAAGTCCATCCTTTGGCTTTTTTTTCGTTGGGGAACAGACGGCCATGCCGATTAAAAAAAACAGTGGTCCCAACAATATTACAAACATGAGAATCGCCTAACCGCCGTCTCCAACGAAGTTTTATTCGCCGATTCAACCGGCGTTGAGGAGTAAATTAATAAATGAGGTAACATGAAAGTTTTTGTTTTATTATCTTAGCACTTCATCGGGTATACGTATGCTTAATTGTAGAAAGGTGTATAGTCTTAGATCTTTATATACACCGTGATTCTTTAGCTGTTGAATTAGAAGCATGCGTCTTTATGTGAATCAGTCAAGAGGTGACGGCGCTAATATAATGTAGCCGTCTTTTTCAAAATATTGCTAAAAAAGGTTAAGCATATACATTTAAATGATTCCGTGAAAGAAACACTGTGTCTTTGTTTCAATATATATTTTGTTTATTTTTTAACTATATACCCTCTTCTGTCAATAGTTTTATAGATATATATATGTTTATTTATCGCCGTCCGTCTACATATATCGGTCTCTGGATTTAAAAAATAGATGAGAAAATACAAGGCAGAAAATTGATAATGTTACTAGCTATAATATTAGTTCAGTAATGTTTTATGGCAATCTTAGCTCATGCAATCTGTAAAATAAGTGCCTTACAAGATATACTTTTTATACTATGGTAAATTTGGTCTGTTGGGTCTTTTGTTTCGATCTCTACATGTACATAATACATAAAATCGTGCTCATAATACATTTGGCTATATTATTTAAATCATAGTATGGTTATCTCTTTGTGCGGCTTAAACTAGTTTCCCACGCATCATATATCCTCCTTGTGCAGTACGCGGCTCGCCGCGGCGGTATTACACCGCTCATGGAATTGCAATAAACAGGAAATGTGTCATCAACTATGTTTCCCTAAATGGTGCGTGCTTTTGTCATACGCCGACGTATAATTAGGCTGTACTTCAGTAGGGCACCGCAATAGTTGATAAGTCTGTGTGTGGTATATTGTTAGTTGGGGGCAAGTGGAGAGCGTGTCATACTGCAAATCTAAATCTAATACGTGCCACACTTCGACTGTTTTGGTCACCAGGTGGCGGGGACTTATGGCATATATACTCCCTGGTACTATAGAAAGTAGATGCTGTGTCATTTATTATGT
The DNA here is from genome assembly GCA_037043455.1 of Cyrtodaria siliqua. Taxonomy (NCBI): domain Eukaryota; kingdom Metazoa; phylum Mollusca; class Bivalvia; order Adapedonta; family Hiatellidae; genus Cyrtodaria; species Cyrtodaria siliqua. Next base: position 43,531 of record JAWPHD010006234.1, on the reverse strand, counting down.
TGTTTTTATTTTATTGATTGTTTTATCAATTATGTGAAAAATAAACACGTACTAAATATATTTTTTCAATGTCTACTTTTCGGCAAAAGTAAAGTCCTTATTATCTGACGCTCGTATTAATGTAAAAGTATTAGACCATGTCCATGCATTAGGAACATACTGCATTTTGCGCTTAGTGTACACTACTCAACTTTTATAATCGGTCACCCAGGTTTTTGGAAAATAACACGAAGACTGAAAACTGGAAATCACCGAAACACATATCAATATTATATTAAGTTTATTAACAATGTAACCTGAAATCATTCACCGAAACACATACCAATATTTTATTCAGTTTATTAACAATGTAACCCGAAATCATTCACCGAAACACATACCAATATTTTATTAAGTTTATTAACAATGTAACCTGAAATCATTCACCGAAACACATACCAATATTTTATTAAGTTTATTAACAATGTAACCTGAAATCATTCACCGAAACACCTACCAATATTTTATTAAGTTTATCAACAATGTAATCTGGAAAAAATATGATTTCAGGTTACATTGTTACTGGGATGTTTCGGTGATTTCCAGCTTTTAGTATTTGTGTTATTTTCAAAAAACTTGTTTCGATAAAAACAGTTTAATTCCGACATTTTCATACATACTATACTGTTTTTGCGTGCTTTCCCTATTTTTTGTTCCCAATGATGTCACTTGCAGTTATACGAGGAAGAGTTTTCCCCCTTAGATTTTTTCCGATTTTTTAGCAATGCCTGTTCGCCTTTTCGATTTTTATCTTTAAAATCATATTTTTACTAAACATACATCAATAACATAGTAAACATCGTATTTATAATGATATTTAATAATTAAAAACATATAAACAGCGGATTTGTTGATTTAGGACCATGTTCATCTTTAAGGGTTTCGCAGAATTGTCATAATAATGTTTCTGAATTTCTTTGGATTTCGCCTTCTTTTGAGAGAATGACTGATTAACAACTTTGGATTTTGAGTTGTTCACTTGTAGTTGGTAGAGTGGATCTAAGTCTTCTACTCATAAGTAATTAGCCAGTTGATTGACCAGATTAAAGGGGGTATTCCTATATTCAAAGATTTCCAAATATGGATCTTTGTTGTCTGCTTTAGCTTTTGAAAACAAATTCTTGACTTTTTGAACTCAGCTAATCCATTGGATTGTGGATATAGAGGGCTGAATGTTGTATGTACAAAATCCCAGTCTCTAGCAACTTCTGCAAATTCTTGGGACGAGTATTAACTTCCATTGTCGCTAATTATTTTTTGCAGCTATTCCATGGCGACTTATTAAACTTTTTAACTTGTTTATGACAGGTGCCGATTTTAAGTTTGTCAACGTGCCTACTTCGAAGTAATTACTGTAGTAGTTAACAAGCACACTGTAGTCAGTGTTATTACATGTAAATATATCAGAAGCAAGGAGTTGCCATGCTCTGTCTGGTATTATACTAGGAATCATTGTCTCCTTAGGTTTTGAGTTTCGTCTTTCAAGGCAAACAGTGCACTTGAGTACGATGTCATTAATGTCATTTGAAATGTTAGGTCAAAATATTTGGTCTCCGGCTCTCTGTAGACATTTATCTATGTCCATATGCTCATTATATATTTTTTCAAGCATGAGCTGTCTACATGTCTTTGATATCAGTAACCTTTCACCTTTAAGTAGTATGCCGTCAACTACAGTCAGTTCCAGAAGTCTTGGATTTGTTTGTGGCTTGATTTTCGTTTTTCAGGCCAGCCGTCAAGAATAGTTTGTTTGAGCATTTGCATCGGATTGTCAGTATCAGTCGCTTTTCTTATCGTGTCCATTTTTTGGTCACCGACAGGGATATTAGTCATGATACCATGAACATGCGCATCTAGGACTTCGGCTATTTGCAGCTATTTGCGGAATGTGTCGGGTAATGACTTACGCGAAAGCGTGTCGGCCAGGGGTATGTTTTTTCCTGGTACATGTCGGTGTCATACTTCTGGAGTTGAAGTGACATGCGCTGTAGTCGGGGTGGAGCTACGTGCAGTGGTTTGTGTGCAATATATACCAGGGTTTTATGGTCACTTTATACTCGGATAGCTTTACCAAAAACATACTGGTGAAATCTTTTGGCCCCAAACAGGACAGCATAGAGTTCTTTTTCGATCTGTACGTAATTAACCCTAGTTGGAGTGAGCGATTTTGATGCATAGGCTACGGGTCTATTGTCCTGTAAAAGACTACATCCAATGCCATACTTAGATGCATCACATTGGAGTGTGATTTTTTTATTTGGATCAAAATATGCAAGTATTGGTTCTTGTGTAAGAATAACCTTGACTTTCTGAAATGCAAGTGTGTGTGTTTGATCCTAGAAAAATTCTGCATCTTTGGTGAGTAGTTTGCGCATAGGGCTTGTCACCTCGGTTCAAATTTGGAGCATATTTCGACAGATATGTGATCATGCCTAGAATAGTCCCTAGTTCAGCACGATTACCGCTTTTAGGTTTCTATCGTGTTCCTGTCTGTCACGTCCGTACACTAATATGTCATCCACGATGGCTGTTACGCCTGTCAAACCATCGAAAGTTTCATCAATCTTTCGTTGGAATACGTCCTGGCTTGATTTTAAACCAAAGAGACATCGAAGAAATCGATATCTGCCAAATGGACTGTTGAATGTTGTCAGAAAAGATGACTTGTGTTCGAGCTTCAATGCCCAGTAACCTGCTCGTGCGTCAAGTTTAGAGAAATATTTTGCGTTTGACAAATCTGGCAAAATATCCTCTAGTATTTCCATAGGGTAGTGAGGTCGCTTGATAGCCTCATTTAAGTCTTTAGAATCAAGACAGATCCTAAGGCTTCCGTCAGCATTTTGTACTGTAACCAAGATATTAACCCAGTCCGTAGGTTCGGTGTCCTTTGTGATTATATCACATTGTTCCATGCGTTCAAGTTATGTCTTAAGTTTGTCATGGACAGTAAACTGCTACCCTTCGTGGTGGGTGTACAACAGGTGTAACGTTTTTGTCAGATGTGTGCCTTGAAGATTATTCATATTTTAACAATGAAAATATATCTCCAAAATGTAAACTCCAGATAGATTAATAATCCATATGATGCATTAATATCCAATCACTATACCTGCTCAAGGATGTCACTGTATTTGATTTACTTCTGACACTATGTTATGTTATGGGTCGGCAATAAGAATCACAGTCAATTCATTCTATCTTTATTAAATCATATAGATGTAGGCAATAGAGATGCTAGTATTCAACTGTTATCAAAATGGACAGCAGAGGCTATCTCAGCTAAGGGAGTTACCAAGAGGCGGGGCTTATCAGTCAGTGGGGTAGTGACATCCAGTACATATAATACATATTGTAACACGTGGGAAAAAGTTGATCTCCCAAAAGGAGGAGCAGATGTGAGCATGACTGCTCAGGACGGCCTGTAAAATACAACCATGCCTTGCCCTTAAAGCCAGCAAAGTATAATGATCTCATGACTAGTCAAGAATGGACCTCTCGATGAAATTATGAAAACATATCCGCAAAAAAAGACTGTGGTAGGTCGGACAGAAATGGACTCGGACCTAGATGATTACGTTGAGTAGAAATTATGTACAAGTAAAATAAGGTTTCAGTGACTCAAATATAGGAAATCCAAACTTCATTCACTTTGGAATGACTAACACATACAAAGCATATCACTCGATCCTTATTAATTAACATGCAGTTCAAACGTATTTCAAACACTTGCCTACTCTGAAATGTGTTGTTTAACTCGTATGTGTTTATTGTTAATTTTGTTGATGTCATTAAATCTTTTGCAGTTACTGTTCCCTTGTATTAAAATTTGATTGCAGATAAGATTGACTTTCGATTTTTTTTTTCTTGCAGAAAATTAAAATGGATTAGATTTAAGGGTTAAAGTTTGTCTTTTGTGCGGTACTCCGTTGCACAGGTACTAATACATCTCTCGAGGTAGTGAAATATGATTCTAGATACATAAAGACTGCTGATAGCTCACAAATGAATAATTTTCTTGACTTTGCCAAATGTCAGCATTTCGTGATATAAAGCCTTTGCAAAATAACCTTTTTTTAACAGTGTACAAAATAAGAATACTGGCAGTTTTGATATAAGGGGTCCACTTTTAACTCATGAAGTAGAAGTATCGGCTGGGAACTAACAAAACAACAACAAATAAATTAAAATAAAAAATTAAAATTAAAAAAGAAAATGTTTTTTGTGTTATTTCTTGAAAACAAACATATTTTCAGGAAAACTTAAAATATGTTTGTTTTCAAGAAATAACACGAAAAAAAAAGGTTCTTATTATTTTATTTTTTTATATATTTATTTTTTAGTTCCCAACACCGATACAGCAACCTGTGGTAGAAACATCCAAGTTGTTAAGTGCTAGAAGGGGGCCAAGTCCATTAAGGAGTTAGTCATCTTCTAGCACAGACACTTTTTATGAAATAAAATGGGAAAACGGTTATGAATATTTGTATGTTTTCACTTCAAATGACAAATGATTCATCAAAACCAATTGCTTTAAAGTATTCTTGATTTAATTAAAAAATGAAGTGTTTTTGCATTTTTTTTCAAAATCAAGAAAATGTGACTAGCCACCTTCTTGCACTAGCACCTTCATATGCTTTTTAAAGGTTTGCATTCTTATATGATATGCTTTTTAAAAGTACATATACTTTACTTTAGAGTCCTCAAATATTCAGTTTTTATTCAGGGAAAATATAACCACAGCAAGTCCAACTTGTGGTGGCCGTAAAAAGTTGCCCCGACTACAAATCAGTAGTGTTATCAGGTACGTTCCTGTTGTTATTACTTACTGATGATCCAAGCCCACTCTTTGCGTTTTTAAAGTAGAACTCCGTTTAAAGGGACAAACGGCAATCTGGATTTTTTAAAAACTAGCGGCGTCCCGTTAGTTTTTCTACATAAATTGCATTTGTTCAATCATTAATGTTAATTATACGAATTGTAGTAAGCCATTTGTTGTTGCATATTATTAATTTTTGATATTATTGCATCAGTAATATATTAAAACTTATAGTATAAAAAGACGAAATAGTGAATACTTAACATTTGATTTATTTAAATGTAACCAGGGTAAAACTAAAAATGATACTGGATATATAAATAGAGACACCCATTTCAAATACTTCAAGACTGCCGTGTGTCCCTTTAAGCCGGTGCTAGGGGGCGTGGGAGGCGTTGCATTTTAAATTGCCTCTCATGAACAGTCTCAAATTAACCGAGACTGCTACTTTTCACTCTTGTTTGTGTTTGATCCTCTTTTCTGTATTTATTTATATTTCTTAACGGCAAAGAAGAACAAACACGTGTCAACCTTGACCCCAGTTTTAATCATATATTCATCTCATTAACACACAAATATCAGGTATGAAATCATTCGTAAACATATACAGGTAAATAACTAGAAAGAAGCCTAAAGTTTAGTACCATCTAAAAGCATAATGAAAACATCTCTCATTATGAAATAAATATGCAGGGGAAATAAGTATATATCCTTGGAGCAGAACCAAGGTTATTGTTGGGGCTCCTGTTTAAGCTTAAGATGTTCGGCTGTTGGGGAAGCAAACAAGTAGATATAAACACTAACACACACCATGTTTTACAATTGAATTGGGGTTTTAAGGCGCACCAACACATGAAAAGGTTATATGGCGCCTAAAAGGCATGAACATGCCAGGCTCATCTTCCATGTACATCGAGATAAAATATGGAAAATGGGCCTAGAACCTTCTCACCCTGAACTGCAGAGTTGCTGCAAATTCTATCGTAGAAACTCCATTTACGCCGGAGCCAAGTTATTGTTTTTCTGCCACTGCTCTTTTGATGCGAGCGAGATAGCACCTGAAACAATGCAGGGATCATGAAGACCTTTAATGAACATGAACAAAAAATGATAAAATGAACATGAATTTGGGGGGATTCTACCCCTCTGCCTATCCTTCCAAAGGGATCTGCAGTGGCCCTATTCTTTGCCCCGTGACCAAACGGGGCCCCCGAGAACCACAACATGTTTTACAAATGTAAAAGGAATTTCTCATGCAAAAGTTGTTTTATTTCTCAATCGATTTCAAAAGTGTAGTATTTTAAAGCATCTTCATATGTTTCCCTAAAAGTAACAGGCAAAACAAGGGGGCATAATTTGGCTAAAATGCAATATAGAGTTAAGGAACTTGTACATCTGAGTGGCCTTGATGATGCTGAAGACTTATGCAGCGTTTTAATGAATTTGAACAACACATTTTGAAGCATCCGAAGATGTGAAAAACTTAACGTAAAAGTTGACGCCGCTGCTGCCGCAGTGTTTGTTACCTTTGTCTCGCCATCTACTTCGAAGGCGAGAAACAACACACTAAAAAGTCAATCTTACTTCTAGTCATACTTTTTAAATTTGATCGTCGACCCAAAACCTTGGCTTGAACAAGTGCCTTTACACGTGTGAACAAATGGAAATCATCATCTATCGCTTGAGCAGAGAATACAATGAGTGATATAAACCAATCAGCTTGGAGAACTCTTAAACCAGAGACATAATCATACAGTGATTCGCAACTCACTCAAATCTCACATAATCCTGTATGAAACAACGTTAAACTGAAATATTAAGACAGAGAAAATACAACAATGTCAATGCTCACAGAACAGTATACTATATTATAAATAAATTTTAATTTGAGACCAGCTGCCGACTCCTGTTGCGAAAATATAAAAAATAGTTTTCAGCAAAAATTACAACAGGAGGTAGCAAAATATACCATGGTCAGACTTTTTAAATAAAAAGTTTTTACTTCTTTAGTAACTATTTTGATAATAACAATTCATTCAAAATGCAGTTTTCTTAAATTTCAAACCATTTACGCACTTTTGTTTCAAGAAATAACAATTTCAATATAGTTACAAATGAAAGTGCATACTTGAAAATTTTGTCAGAGGATGACCAATTTGAAAGAGGATGTTGCGAATCTTTCCGTTTTTATGTAGCTTTAAAAACCAGCAAGCTAGTGGACCTCTATAAATCATCTAGCTAACATTTCAATCCAGTATCACAAATATAGCCCAACCTCTTACATCACACATTTTGTCATTATTTCTTTAAAATGTATACTTATGCTTGAACTGAAGGAAATATAAAAAGATCGGACAGGGAAAGTAGCATTCAAGGAAAACAGTCAACCACAAAACACAGAAACAAACACGCAAACAGACAACAAAATACCACTGATTGGTCAAATGTAAAGTTTCTCTGTTTGTCCTTAGGTATATTAAAATAAAACTATCACTGAAGGTGATGAATACCCCCGTTTAAATTCTAAGTCAAGCAAAGGGCCATAATTCTGTAATAAATTAGGCAATCAACAATGGGTGATGTACGAGGACATGAGGTCATCAGTTGTTATGTGTTTACAGTTTGGGAAAAAAACATTCAAAATTGTTTGAGGAATGCAAGTAATAACAAGAGAAACACCTGTTGGTATTAAAGCCAGGTTTTCCATAATGTGAAAGATGAGTCATTTGAATAGTGTATGCAAGATGTTCACAACATATTATAGTATCTTTTGAACATACAGTATTTGTGATACATCTTTTTTCAAATTACTGACAAACTGGACGTAAACTTAAAGTAATTCTAAACGTTATCTATCCATAAAGTTTCATGCCATTATCTCATTCCTAACTGCAGTTATTGAACGGGAAAACATTTTTCTATTTTCAGTAACAGTGACCTTGATCCATGTGACCCCAAATGCAATCCCAAGCTTGCCTTTTATATAAACTACCTATCCAGAAAGTTTCATGCCAATATCTCATTCCGAACTGAAGTTATTGAATGGAAACTGTTTTTTTATTTTAGTAACAGTGACCTCGACCTTGACCCCAGTGATCCCAAATGAAATTTCCAAGCTTCCTCTTCGTATAAGCTTCCTATCCAGAAAGTTTCATGCCAATATCTAATTCCTAACTGAAGTTATTGAACGGAAATCGTTTACTATTTTTAGTTAGTAACAGTGACCTTGACCTTGACCCCAGTAACCCCCAAATACAACCCCAAGCTTCCTCTTCATTTAAGCTACCTATTCGAAAGTTTCATGCCAATATCTTATTCAAAATTAAGTTATTGAGCAGAAACGAAACCTAGAACTATCACTGACGATTTTAAGTCAAATTCTGTAATAAATTAGGCATTCAACAGTGAGTGATGTACAGGGGCATCAGGTTATCAGTTTTTATGTTTATATGAAGTTTGGGAACAACCCATTCAAAAGTGTTTGAGGAATTTCAAGTAATGAACAAGTGTTACCGGACGAAACGGACAAGGACGGGACAAAAATGTGTTACGTGACGGGATGCGACGGGATGCGACGGGACGCGACGCAACGGACAACGTGATGGACAACGTGATTCCTGTATAACCCTACTTCACTTTGTGAGAGCGGGGGTATAAATAAATGCGATTATTTACTCAATCATTAACACATATTAATCGAAATGTAACATTATATGTAATAACAAGAGAAAAAAGCCTGGTGGCGTTAAAGCCGGGTTTTCCAAAATGTGAAAGATGAGTGCCTGTGTGTTTGATGAAACTATTTAAAAGAGCTTCTCTAGATATACTGTTTTTATTTGTTGCTATTTTTTACTACACGAAGGTAGAAATTACAACCAGAAAATGCACGAAAGTAGAAATTACAATCAGAAAACATAATTCTAAACGCTGATTTTGAGGGCCTCAGGGATGTATATATTAATATATATAATTTAAAATTGCTCCAAAATGGACTTTGAACTCATCACATGAAAATGGGAAAGTAACGTCACAGAGCAGAACAAACATGCATTTGTTTGGAATATTGTTTCAATAAAGCATGCAACGTACATAAAAGTACACATAGCTCTCTATGTTGCTATTCTAAAACTGGAAGTATTAAGTGGATTGAAGCACATTAATTTTATCCGTCATAAAAAAAAATTCTATTAACAACAAATAAAACAATGATACATGATATAACTTTCTGATCAATTCATGATTTATCGTAATAACATGATATTAAACATAATAACATGACAACACCAAATATAAATTTCCATAAATCCCATCAATCAGGATTTCACTCAGGGCCACCACAAACACTTTATAGATATAACAAAAACTTAATCCCCACCCCCTCCTAAACTTAAGTTTTCCGGGTTTAGTCAGTGCTTAATGAGAGGAAGGTGCTGTTAAAGTTTGATGAAGATCGGACATGGTAATGCTGAGATTGAGATATATACAAAATACAAAGTGTGGACGCCCGCCCGGTTTACGTCAATCTATAAGCCGATTTTATTTTCAAAAACACGGCTAAAATTAAAAAATACCATGCAAATTGATTTTGTTTTTGTCTAGCAAATTTGTTTCAGTCCCTGATAGGGACCATCTAACATAGCAGCTATTCTCCACCAGTTCTGTTTGTCATCTATAGAGCGCTATAACCCGCAGAATTCCATGTTCCAGCATTCAGTAGCTCACACTCACGTTGAGACCTCAGAGATGTTTACAGATTGGTTTAAGAAATACCTCAGATAATTTACAACATATAACTCCCATCATATCTTGGATCTCCCACCAGTTTTCAGTTTTCTGCTGTTAAAGGTGCCCTCTGGTGACGATTTAGCGTGATCAGCGCATATTTTCGCGCAACGCGTATTTGAATGTTGTAAAAAGTGGAAAATGTTCCAAAATCATTAGTCATACATCCTTGATACTTAGTATACATGTTCACAATCATGAACCCCACACATTAATGTAGGTTCGAATATTATAGCTTATTATATGTCAGTTTTCATATCAGCCACTGTATCATCCCTGATACCCTATATGAGCCTCGAGATATAATTCCAACACATCTGATCTCTAAACTTTGGTATATTGTGCGACATACCAGGGTTAGGGTTTGATTTATTCATAATAATGGTATATCGCACACTCTACCACAGTATTGAGATAAAATGGGCAGGAATTATATCATGAGGGCTGAAAACACGACATGCTTCTGATTGACAAACTATTGTATATTGTGTGATATATCACATTTAGAGATAGATTATTTGGTTTTGATATAACATTGCGTTAACGTTAATTTTAATTCTAACATGGCAGATGTTATTTTCAGTATACACAAGCAACTACAACAGTCGGATAAAATATACCCTACAAAATCAAGTGGGTGGGGTAAATCTACATATCTTTTGACGTATTTTGGTCATATTGTGTATATTATATACTGATACACTGTTTGTAATTCAATTAGATGTGATGTTTGTATATTAGGTGTATGTATACCAGTCATTTAAATGACTTTAGATATAAAAAATAAATAAAACCAGTGCACATATATCTATATTTTTCTGCAATAAAATGATGGGTCTTTAACATTTATTATTGTTAACTCTTTTAGATGAACACCGACATATACTTTTTATCACATTTATTTGATAAACTTATAATTCTCTATTATATATACCAGTTTATAACAAATTCCTTCATAGTATTTCTATAAGTTTGTCTTGCCCAAAATTTGGCAAAAATGCAATTTTCTGTGATTTTTTTTGTTTCATTAGAATGTGTGCTGCAATTACAAACTTCAAAGAGTTCTCCTATTTTTATCATTTTAAGGGTTTTCTTACTTTGGTACTGATAACTGTTTAGCTTCCCATAACATTTTTTCATTTGCTTCTCTTTTTTTTTCTCTAAAATATTGGGTGATTTCTAAAGCCATACCCAATTTTCAGCTGCTTCTGAATTTAAAACCCCACTTTGGGCTTTGGGGTGTATTAATAAAGATTAATATTGCTAAAAAGTTAAATCACCAACACATCATTATTTTTCCAGAAACTACCTAGTAATATCTTAGTCTTCATAAAAAACAGGGAAATTAAAAATTCTTGTTTTGCTGATATTCACCAGACACACTTAATTTTACGTAATTCGAAGGGAAAAGTCCAACCTCGAGGGTTCGCATATTTTTTCCTCGCCACCAGTTTTCATCAAAATCTTCCTGTATAATTACCTCGTCGCCTTTCTTAAGCATCAATTCCCCATCTTCAAGCGGCAAATAGTCGTACAGTGCCGTCGCTCTCCTCTGAAACATTAAAGGGACACTGTCCGTAAGTAAAGCATATACTGAGCCTAAGCTAATAACTGTCGAATTGTTATTCAGTGAAATGAATACACGAGCACACACCCAAATAAGTAGTCCGACAAATCACATGCCCGGAGCCCGCGGGCTACCAAAAGTTGATGTCCGGGCTACCAAAGATTTCTATCGAGAGTCAGTCAGGCCACTAGGCATGTGTAGTAGCCCGTCCAACCCAGATTTTAGCTCTAATCAGCACCACTGTTTTCACAACTAATTAGTCAAGACAAGATTTAAATCCACGCGTTCACAATGGAAGAATGGTTTCGTTCCCCAGATAACTAAAATAATTATTTAAAAACTCAAAATACATCCCCGGCCCCTCGACACGAACCCAATGAAGAAATAGACCGCCTCACGCATTCCGGGATACCAAGTTCAATTTCTGGTAGCCCTGTGGACTACCAAGAAAATTAAAAAAAAATCGGACTCTGAGTACATAGTAATGAATTCGCTAATTTGAAGGAAAAAACTGATTTTATTGTTTTGTTTGCAAACATTGCTATGACCGCATTATTTGCATTTCGGTTCATCACATGATATCCATTAGCACGTTACGTTTAGACTACATTTTGTCTTGCATCACATAATTGTGCCATGTGGCTCAGTTGCGAGTGCGTCCATCTTACCCGGAAGTATACATTTAGTGTGGGCTTGGAGTTCAATCTCACAAAGTTGTATTTTTTTGTACCGCAATTGAATACTCTCAAAAAATATTTTTCCCTATTTAGTAAATATTCAATAATAGTAGTAGTGTAATGTTTGCCAATGTAATTATTTTGTGTGTCATCAGCTAAAAGTTACGGCTAAAGCAGTTTTAAATAAAAGGATACTGTAAGATGATTCTACTGAGAATGTCTTCTACTGAGAATGTCTAGATATACCACTACTGATGTTTTCTGATTCTATTTCACTATCCAACTAAAATTAGATTTCTGTATCTCTATCCTACTAAATATAAATTTCGTGTATTTCACGATGTCGTGATGTGTAAACACTAGACCACCGTGTTAAAATGTTTTACAATAATTCTTATGAAATTATATAATACAAGGATCAGATCTGGAAGCTTGTATCACCTGGGGCAGGAAAATTTGTTTCGAGTTGCTCGTGCTACATAATGTTTGAATGTTCAAATTGATAGATTGTCAAGGAATTTATCTGAAATGTTCGTGCCCTTATAACCTCTTGTGAATATGTCATATCTACCGGATCACACCCAAGGCTAAAGCCTGGCCCTCTCATGAGTTCTTGTAGACATGGCATATCCACTCTAGGGATACAAGCATGTTATTCTACTAATAAACGCTTATATACATGTAATGGGTATTGCTGTGCATTTAAAGTAAGTAATGAAATAGTTTATTAAAGTGATATGTGCATATACAATTCAAAATCAAACATATATGAAATAAGTGAAAATTAAGCACCCGGCCCAACTATAAGTCACTATCTATAAATGATAATATTAAGTAAATCACGTGATATAAATATCAATTGGTATATAAATTGAAAAAAAACACACAATAATAAATAGTTCAGTGGATATTAAATATGATTGCACATTTATAGCAATGACATTATACTTGATAATACAATAAGTTATGTAACAGTATAAGTTGAGTTGCGTCTCTTAAGAAAAGCTTTAAATAAGTATTTTGCAACTTTCCTCTGATGATTAAGCATAATAAATTTAAGTTTCTTGTTCTTATCAAAAGTTAAAAAGTCTCTAGCTGTTATGTAGAGTTGTATTAAATATAGTGTTTCTTATATCGTTATAAAAACAACAGTCTAGTAAGAAATGGTGTTCATCTTCAACAGCATTATCATTACAATATCTACAAGGTCTCTGTTTTTGATTTTCGCCGACTTATCTCCCAGTTTCAATTCTAATTGGTAGTATACCACAACGAAAGTGGGCTAAAATAGATCGCTCACCCTTAGTGTCATTTCCCCCTAATTATCGGTAATAAAGGTTTCTTTAAATAGAATATGTCCTCAATTTCGGTAAACTTCTAGTCTTTTGTATCCAAATTTTGATAGTCTCTTTATAACGACATTTAAAGTTGGCATATTAACGGTAGTTTTATTATTAAAGTGAATAATCAAACCAAGTTCTGGCATTATATTTTTAACACTGCTTGACCAGTTATTATTGCAAATTGTATAATCACAGTTGAAAGCACGTCTTGTATCACGATTGTCATCAAAAGTCCCCATTCTATTCCAAACCGTAATATCGAGGTCCAGTGTCTATATAAACTTGGTAGCCACCTTGTGTCGCCGATAATCGCTGGAACTGAGGCGAATCTATAAACGCCTAAGAAGTATAGGAGGCACGATTTTGGACAGTGTCTGTCGACTGATACTGTTTGTGACCCCATATAGACTAACCGTAATCAAGAATCGGAACCACCCAGTTGTTATATAGTTTTTCGTATGAATTAAAACCAAATTCTTTGAATTTATGTATTTTAGATAAAATGCTTCCAATGTCATCAGCATATAATAATGCCGACAGTTTACGGTTTTAATGGGATGACAGTAGGGTAAGTGTGAGGTTTGGTGCACCCTAGAACCGGTTTAAACCCCCAGTGGCTTACTTTGCCACTGACCGTTCCAAGGCGGTAGCCCTATTGTAAACCCTTTTGTGTTTGTGATGTCGTTTGCATTTTTTATTACTTTTGTCTTTTCGTTTGTCTGTTTGCATGTTTGTTTTTGTGTTTTGTGGTTGACTGTCGTCCTTGAATGCTGCTTTCCCTGTCCGATATTTTTATCCTTTTTTTCAAACGGGACACCAAGGTCAAGGTCAATTATCTCACGGACACGGTCATTAATAAATATCGAGAACAGCGTCGGTGACAAGTTATCTCCCTGTTTCACTCATTTTGCGCAATTAAACCACTAAGTAAGCGAACTATTAAGACGGACACACGATACCGAACTTGCGTAGATATTTTTGCTGGAGTTATATATTTCCATCAATTTTGTATAAAAGTAATTTGTAAAATGATATATAGGGTCCTATAGAAACCACAGCGTCCGAACGTAGGTAGCATCGTAGGTCCGCACTGTACTGCAAACAAGGACTTGAAACTACAATGAAAGAGACAAAAAACAACAGAAAGGGTGGTGAAGACAGGGTTACCGACTTGGAACGGTCAGTAGGCAATAAGGCCTACTGGTTAGCTTGAATCGATTTTATATGCGCACAATCCTCGCTATTTTCCTGTCTTCAGCGCCCAAATAGACAAGACCGTGTAAACAAAACTACATCCCATCAAAAGGAAATCTCTAACAATAAAGTCCACATCCAGAGAAACTAACTAAAGATATACATACAAAATAATAAACATCTCAGGATGTATCCAGAATCGTACTGAACAACCATAGTAGTTGCAGCTAAAGAGAAAACCAATCTAGGGTACGATAAGAAAACCCGAGGGACGAAAGCTCATGCACCCACCTCCCTTAGTTGAGATTTCAGTAGGTACATTCATAGAGTCCCAAGAGGTAGTCCAGTCATCGCACAAGTGAAAAGTGAAGCGTAATGACTGACTGTAGAGGGGTCAATCACTAAACATGCAGTGCGCTGTAAAACCAAAGGGTTATATCCTTTTCTGACGAACTTCCTGATTGAATTTGTAAAGCGGTCAGGAAACCCGTCAGACCCCTTTTACTTTCGAAGTTTATAGACCACATCTCCATAAAATGAGGGTTGTGATACGCCTAGTCACAATGTAAAGCAGCATTTCACGATCTATAAAGTCAAACGCTTTGCGCAAATCGATGAACGCAGTAAAAACAAATTGGTTATTACGGAGAACACTGTTAAGAGTAAATATATGATCTTCACATAAACGATCTTTCCTGAATCCATTCAGCTCGTCCGCAAGTATATCATTGTCTTCCAAATCCATTGTAAGACGTCTATTTATGAATGAACTATAAAGTTTGATTATGCAAGAAACAAGACTAACCCCTCTGTAGTTCAAAGGTATTCTTCGCTTTCAAAATAGGGCATATAATAGTTTTTCTCCACTCAGATGGCACAATGCTCGTATCAAAGACAAATTAAAAAAGCTTGTACAAAATTGCTATAACAGGTGGATATTTAATAACAGTACATAACCACAGGCGGATTTAGAATTGGCGTGCATGAAAATAACCGTAATTGCCTGTAAGGTTATATTGTTGTTAAGCTGATCATTTGAATCATATAGCCGGTCCGACATAGAATTTTCCAGTAATAGTTTATGAGTTTTTGACTGATTGTAATGAGCTTTGTCACAATTGTCAATCTGACCACTATTATAAAGACACTCAAAATCACGCTTCCATCTGTCTAAAACAATATCATGATCTGTGATAACGCAACCTAGATCGTCAACTATTTCAACTGGTATAGAGTTATCTTTCCGTTGACCCAAAGTTTTAATTTTCTCCCAAAACTCATTAGGGTTCTTAGTCACCATTTCGTCGTATACAAATGAAATATTGCGCCAATAATTACGCTCGGTAGTACGTAGAAGTGTATCAAATGCGTCTCGCGCTGAAATATTGTCGCTCTGCTAGTAGCGTCACTAGTTTTACACTTGAGAAAATCACGTTCTCTGATACGCATACTATTCCACAGTTCACTTAAGTTGTCGTTCCAGAACGGTTTTAGGTACTTAAAAGGTTTCTGGGATCTTTTCGTTGTATTATATTTAGGAATTGTATTGTTCATTTCATTTAAAATAACTTCACATAAGTTACCATAAATTGTATCCATTTCAGTTTGTGTTTCTCTCGCTCCTTCTATATTGGTAATTATTTCGAAAATAGCCCTTTTCGATATGTCACTATCCATGAAATCATTTGGTATCCGGTGTAGTTTAAACCGAGGTGGATAATTATCGTCTGCACTGTAAATTGACGTCTGCAGAATGTCTGTGTGATGACTGCGTCTTGTATAAAACTCGGTCAATAACACCGAGTAATCGGGTAATTTCGCATCTTGTCCGAGATGTCTTTTTCCTATTATATTTTTTTTCGCTTTGCCCCTACACTGAACACCAATTATAGGTGCATTTAAATCTTAGAAACAAAAGAAGCATTTTTACCAAAATGTGTTAATTATATAGAGTATTCGTATTTACATGTTATCTGTATATTTCAATTAAATCCATACAAGAATCAATATAAGAAATAGCTTTAAAGCAAATATTCACACATATCATAGGTTTCAATAAAATGCATCAGTCATTATACCAAGCACAAAGTAATGTGAACCAGGCTGTATAATTCAGATAGCAGGTAAATGTCTTGAAATGCTTTATAAAGACATTTCAAGTGAAAAACAAATGTAATATATGAACTACCTCAGGAGTTACACTCAATAATCAACATTCACGTAGCATGCTACAGGCGACCACTTGCCATGTTAAATCATTATTTGTTCCATACAATTACTCAAATTTAGGGTTGTCTAATTTTGAAATCTAATTTTAAGAGGAAGCATGTACAATTTTTTACTGAATCCGTGAAAAATCTTGTTTTGTTTTCTCTGCCAGTTATTTTATGATCGTGACTCATATTTTACAGAAAACAGCAATTGTTGAGGTTCAAGTAAGGATGATGAGTTTCAAATGTATGTAAAAAAATACCTGTGTCATGTCTTGTAAATATATGGTTTGACTTCGACTGACCGAAGACGTTCTGTGGTACTTTATCAATTGGTTAATCGAATCAAATTTTACCACCCAGAGAAAATATTTGCCAGCACCATCTCGTAAAATTTTATGATGTTGAACAGCATACTGAAATCTGAAATAAGAAAGAAAAGTTCAGTGCACTTGAGACCAATCTACTATACGTATACACGATTGTGTTAATTAATTGTATTTTATACAATTTTTACAAACGTGTACTTCATGAATGCTTAAAACATACTAAATCTGCATCATTAAGTTCCATTCATTTAACATTTCAACTTTTTTGTTTATGTAAATGTGAATTAATCTTTGTGCACGCATCACGTGCAACTGAAAATGCATGTGTCGCACGCACACGAATGACACAAGCATGGATACTGATTTATATCTTATTTTATTTTTTTGTTTTTTTAATTTCAATCACCAAATTAATGGTGATCCATTTATTCACCCCGTCATATGTTTGTGAGGGTCGGGTCGGCCACCCCTCAGCAAACCGTACAGTTATATGATAAAATATGCATCAAATATGTATTTAAATATAAATCAACAAATATTTACAGAAGCTAGACTAAAGCATATCTTAATACTGATTGTTAGTAATTACACTTGTATGAAGTACCCTTACACCTGGTTTAATATTCAATCGTTACATTCCATTTTACTTTGATTAACACATTTATGATCAATTTTTGAAATGTTAAAAAAGATGGTGACCATATAAGTTGTGATTTGCAACAGACTGCTTCACTGCGACAGACAATCCTTGTATAACCGATTCATTTTTAAAACGGCAAAATCAACTGTTTTACTTCATTTTGTTTGAGAGATTTGCATGTTATGGCAATGAATCAAAATAATGATATTAAATTTACATACATACCATACATAAAGATAATTTATTGAACTACTAGGTATTGAAAAAGAAAAATTAAATTCCTATACTGCATTACTTTAACAAGATCTCAAAGGATCATCTAATTTAAGTTACACATGTTATACTGCAGTATTAAAGAAAGAGATTAAACTATAAAGTGACATGCAATCCAAATGCCATTACTACGCTGGGCAACATTAGACAAGCAGAAAAACAGGTATGTTTTCACCATTTCCTGCTTCAAGGTTACGCATGCACCAGTACCCTTATGCCATGAAGCCCGATGATAATGCTAACTTCTCCAGTTGTGTTAAGTCTGAAGATCATGTAAACTCGCTAGACTAGTATATTTCAATTTACACAAAAGCAGACCCATGTAACAGATTGACCTTCTTCTGTGCTTTCTCCGCCAAATGTCAAATGTCATCTGCTAAACTCTGAATTTAAACATTCAGGTAATGTTTTATTTATAAAGCGTTATGGAAAACATGCTTAATGAGTGACGAACAGTGTAAACACTGCATGTAGCTCTGGACCAAAATTGATTGTAAAATCCACCTTTTCGACTGTGGTTGCGAAAGGGTTAAAATATTTTTTAAACTAGAGGTTGTTTTTAGTAAAAACAAATGTCTCCCCCACTAGGGCCATAAATCCGCAAAATATCATTTACATGGAACACAAAGATAATATCCGCAACTAGGCTTGGTACGGAACATCCTTGCCAAGTTTCATCGAAATCCGACTAGGGTATTAGGAGAACTAGTCCGGACACATTGTGTGTATTTAAAACCTTTAAAGGGCTGACTTGGTCGTAAATTGAGAGGCAGTCTCCCAGCCATTAACCTGTCGCTTTAGCACATTTCAATGATTATTATGGGAGCTGATATCTCCAGCCACACGATATGTTAACTGCCACCAGCTGGTCAATTCTATGGTCAGTCAAATAGGTATCTGGATACAAGAATATAACTTGAGAATCACTTGGTTTCAATAGAGAAAGACATTATAAAAAAAAGTATATTAATCAGACAAATAAAAACCTGGAGTGAAATATTTTGTAATAAGCAAATATTAATGAAATTGGTAAATATTAAAACATGAAACAAAATCATATTCCGATACAATGACTTTGAATCAATTAGTTAAACAAAACTATGCAAATCCTTAGATTGCTAGATATATATTACGATGATTATAAATACTGTTGTTATGTAATTGAAAAATATTTGAAACTTAATTTAACTTACAGTATGCAGAACCCATTTATAATGAAGATACATATAAATATAATGCAGTAACCATTGCACACAAGTTACATATAAATATGATGCAGTAACGATTGTACAAGAGGAACCTATACAAATATGAAGTAACCAGTGAACAAGAGGTACATATACATAGATGCAGTAACCATTGAACAAGAGGTACATATACCTATATGCAGTAACTAACGATTGTACAAGAGGTACATATACATATATGCAGTAACAATTGTACATACATAGATGCAGTAACGATTGTACAAGAGGTACATATACATATATGCAGTAACGATCGTATACGTTTTATAGTCCTTCCGCCAACGAACACGACAAGGTAACCCTGAAGCGATTGGCACAATAGAGTCTGGACTGTTCTAGATGAGTGTGTAGGTTGATCTGGTGCTGCTGTGTTGCTGTGTAGTCGTCTCTGTTGATCGTATGTTGGTAGTTGTCGCTTTCGATCTGTGGTTTTCGCTGTGGCGGTGAGGTGAGGATCTAGACGACGTCTAGATGGTGCTGCCTACATCCGCGACTGGACACGATCCCCTTTAGGGCCACACCCATCACAGTATGACCCCTGCGCCGCACACACCACCCGATGGCCATCTTCCGTCTTCGGTTTTCAGTCTTCTGTCCTCGGCTTCGATCCGCTGTGGCGGTGTAACTCTCGGCTCCGGACATCTGACTTCAAACTTCCAACTTCAGTGTGGCCATCAGATGATGTGTGCTGTGACGGGACGCAGCAGAAGTTCAGTTGTACCAGTATTGATCACAAAACGCGAATAAAGTGCTCATACCAGTAATGGCGTATAGGGCTGGCAAGGCGATCCCTATACAAACATCATCAGTCATCAGTGCCCACGCAGCGACGTGCACGCAGTGAAGATAGCAGGTGGGTGCTTACAGTGACAAAACCTGATCCATATTTACCAAAATGTAAAAGTAGATCAATGTCTGCCATGGTGACATACATTTGGTTTGTAATGTGTAGTAGTCATATCTGTGTATTTAGAAGCTGGAATATTGTAGATCTAACAGTGATTGACAAACAGCGGAACAATGAAAAAAGGAATATCTTAAAGGGAATGTAGCGACACAGCCAAATCAGCTCTTTTATTGGGAGCTCTGAAAATTTTGTAAAAAATTCAAAGAATTATCAAAATCGGATGATAAACAAAAATTATATGACCATTTGAAGGTTGTTCTAAAACGGATATGGAAGCCGCCATTTTGAAAACTATTTTGTCATAGTTCCATATGACCATATATGGAATATTGATCAATATAATTTAAAGCAAGCAAATCACTGCAAATAAATGCAAACTCCTTAACTGGTCATATAAAGCATTATTGCCATTAGTTATACATATTCTTCATACATTTACTTTATTTTTTCCCCTATAAATGAGTGAATTTTTATATTTATCAATATTCCATATATGGTCATTTAGAACTGTGATGTCATTGCTCTAAAAATGGCGGCTTTCATATCCGTTTCAACAAAACGTTCAAGCGATCATATCTTCTTTGTTTATCATCCGATTTTGATAATTCTTTCACCCTTTTACAAGTTTTTCACTACTCTCAATAAAATAATTGTGTCGCTATATTCCCTTTAAAGGCAAACCGAAACCAGAAACTAGAACATTATTGTCTACTGTTGCTTGGGCTGTTGCACTGCCTCTCTTGCATTTTGTGCTTGTTTTGAATCAATTTCCTTAACTCCTTTCCATAAAATAATTATATCAAATGTGAGCTTGTTTAAGATCCTCTATTACATATATTATCTATAAATGCATTAACTATGCTTTGAATCACTGTACAACGTGGCAGAGATACAGTCAACCATTCAACAGTTTCAACAGTGTCGATGTCGGCACTTACTTGACCGAAATGAAAAAATCCTGGGGTGAACTTTCGCTATCGCGAACCAAAAATGCTCCATCCGGCTGAATGTACTTGCCACCCGATTTAGCCAAAAGCATCTGTTCCGCACTTGCACGATTCGTTTTGGCCATATACCACCTATGGGAGAAAATGTTGCTTTAAATCCTTTTTACACAATATCAAAATATAGTTATAATAATGATTTCCTGCCTCATCTGAACAGCTGACAAAAACCTGTGTAATTGTTGTGTATTTCAATTTGTGTGTTTTTCCATGTTCAATCCTCTATTTTTCTTAAAACCATAAGTTAAAATAAAATAAACTCTGAAGTGTTTTGTAATCAATTTAGACAACCCAAAACAATGTTCCCCAAAAACTTCCCTCTCCGCCTACAAGCCTCTGCACGACTTACTTGACCGACATTAAAAATCTACAGGCGCACTTTCACTGCACTTTCACTGCGGCGCACTAAGAATGCACCATCTGCATGCACAAATTGTGTACCAAGTATTTTTAATAACATGTCCTCCGCCTCATTCTGCCAACAAATCATCTACGACGACAAAGCAAATTTAGTAAGCGCGCTAACAAAGTATGGCAGATGAGAGACTGTACGTAATAAAACATTAATTATAATGTAGTTGTAGACTACTTTTCTAGCAATAATTTACTTAAAAACTGTATTTAGAGTTCATTAGCTCTCTGAAACAAAGGAAAGTTGCTGTAATATAATTTGAAATGATGAACGCATTAAGCCGAGAAAACTAAACGATCGCTGAAGATGATTTATACCCCTGGAAATGTGTATCCCACAACAATATGCGCATCTCCACTTCATACTGTTGCTTCTCACAAAGAAAATCCATATAGGAGTTATGGAGAAATAGCGAGGAAAATATTTTTCTGAGAACATATTCAAGGGCACAGAACTCCATCAAAAATCACTAAACCGGAACCCCATGATAACATGTGCATCTCAATTTCATACTAATGCTTCTCGCAAAGTTTGTTGAAAATCCATTAAGGAGTCTATGGAGGAATAGCACGGACACGATTTCTTTCGAATCGAAACGAGACGACGACATGCGTATCTCACTTCATACTGTTGCTTGTTATAAATGTTCGTGAAAATCCATCAAGGGGTTATGGAGAAATAGCGCGGAAAATATTTGCGCGTAAAAAGGGGCCATAACTAGGACAAAAATAATCGACTCAGAACGAGACGATGTAATGAGTATCTCCACTTCATACTGATGCTTTCCATCAAGTTTCGTGAAAATCCATCAAAGGGTTATGGAGAAAGAGCGCAGACAAGATTTTTGTGTGAAAACATTCAAAGAACCATAACTGCGTCAAAAATCATTGAACCTGAACGAGACAATGTTATGACCATCACCATTTCATACTGATGCTTCTCATGAAATTTCGTGATTATGGAAAAATAGCGCGGACAAGATTTTGAACAGACCAACCGATCGACCGACTCCTATATACGTTTGCAGGAGTATACACTTCTAAAAACTGCTAACTACACCGCTCACGTTTTATACACTTTTCAAAACAGCCAACTACACCGATTTAAAATATGAATAATTTTGTTAATATCATTATTTCATAGTTGTTTGTAATTAAATAAACAAATAACACAAATCTGCACTATATGAGACAAATTTTTATTTTATTGAAAAACATTCAACCCATCGATATATATAACCCAAAACGTGAGCGGTGTAGTTAGCAGTTTTGAGAAGTGTACTAATAGTAAACAACATTTAGTCACATCTAGCAATGTTTCTGGTCTTCCGACTGTCCCTATTTATTTCTTGCCGACCCTAGCCTAAACGTTTTTTGGAACAAAAAAATGAATAATAATAATTAAAACGGATCTTTAACAACCAAATAAAAAATGCGATTCCAGAATTAACCATATGGGGGTTGGGAGGTCGAGCGGCATTGTCATTTTTTTTAGATGGGTCATGGGGTGATCCTGAAGTTTTAATTGATGCATGGTAGGGGTCTAAATTATTTGTTTATGGGTGGTAGGATCTGAAGTCCTTAAAAATAATCAAGATGGGATATCTCAAATAAATAATCAAGATGGGGTATCTCAAATAAATAATCAAGATGGGGTCTCAACCTTTTTTTAATCAAGATGGATGTTTTTCGTGTTAAAACTAGAAATACGTCCATAGGACACGGATGCCTCCACTTAGGTCAATATGCCATTGCATTTTGAAAATGAAATAAACACTGATCAACACGTTCTTCACTTGCTAGTCAACAGTATTGGAAAGTTTGGTGACCATGGGTTAAAGCGTTATGGAGGATCACGTGACACAAATTTTTCAGCCCCTATTTTGACTAAGTCATAACTCTGTGGTTCTTGGTACAAAATAAAAATGAAAACCCAAGTGCGCATCTTCACTTGCTGATCAACATTCCTGTAAATATATATATAAAAATCGAACAAGAAAATCAGCATTGAAGGACGACAGGACAAACACACACAGAAACAAAGAACACATTTAAAGATGAATAAAAGGCCAAATAAGACATCACAAACACAAAAAGGTTGACAATTGGGCTACCGCCTTTGAACGGTCACTGGCAAAACGGCCGCTGAGGGTTTAAACCAGGTTCTAGGGTGCACCAAACCTCACACTTACCCTACTGTCAACTCAATAAAACGAGATTGTAAATAAAGAAATCCCCGCCATGAACTATTCTCTAACCAACAAAGCAGCATTAATAGGCAATATAAGTAAAACACAAAGATGCTCGTGTATACATAAATACAAAAAGAAACAAGAGCCTAGAAAGCCACAAGAAGGTACTCAATGACTTGGCAGAAGCCAGAGCAACAAGAGATTACACCATTGAGGACACGACAAGACAAGACTGCAGACAAAAACAAACGTCATCGTCCTTTTTGGCTTTAGGTAGACGTCATCATAGGGTCCACAGCCTGTCCGGTCATCGCACAATTAAAGAGCAAAACATAGTGGCGAACTGTAAATGGGTCCACCAAGCATGCAGTGCGTCGCAAAATGATATGGTCATAACCTCTTTTGATAAACCTTTTAGCAAGTTTAACAAAGATAGTATGAAAGTGATCATGGCCAAGGATCTTACGAAGTTTGTAAATCACGTCACCATAGAAGTCAGGTTGTGATAGTCCTTGTCGCAGATGAGTTCTTAAATTACTTTTATATTTGGAAAGATGATCAGGGTTATGATGACAAAATTTTGCAAAGGTTTTACGAAGTTAATGGCAACGGTAATCCTGACGGAGTAGCTTTTTAGTTATACAAATATTACACATATAACGTTTGACGACTGTGGGTTAAATAGTTATGGAGAATCACGTGACACGAGTTTTTCAGTCCCTATTTTGACTAAGTCAAGGGTAATATCTCTGTGGTTCTTGGTCCAAAATAAAAATGAAAACCCAGGTGCGCATGTTGGTCAACATTCCTGTAAAGATTGGCGACCGTGGGTTAAATAGTAATGGAGGAGGGCGCGACACAAGTTGTTCAGCCCCTATTTTGACTAAGTCAAGGGCCATAACTCTTTGGTTCTTGGTCCAAAATAACAAGAGGTCAATGACCTTGAAGCTCTACTGATAGAACAGCCATGGGAACCTGTAAAGTTTTATGGAAATAAGACCAACACTTTCAGAGAAGTAGTCGCCACAAGTTTTTCCTATATCACGCTATCTAAAAATATTGGTCGCTGGCAGCCATGTTTGACATAGAATCAAAATCACCTTTGTTTAGGACCAACTACTTGCCATGCCAGTCATTCTAGTAAAGGTTCGAAATCAATACCACTGATGGTTTATGAGAAGTAGTTGCCACAAACTTGTATTTAAGCTATGGCAGCCTTTCGGGCCAACCTGATTTTCACTAATTTGGGACTAACTGGACATCAAGACCAACATTCCTGTAAAGTTTTATTTAAGTCATTTTGGTAAAGGTACCAAACCGATACCACTTACGGTTTTAGAGAAGTAGCCGCCACAAAATTTTATTTAAAATATATTTTTAGCCATCTTGAATTTGAGGCCAACCTGATTTTTACTTAGGACCAACTAGACACCAAGAGCAACATTCCTATATTCCTAAATATTATGATTTATTATGCAGCATTACCTATGCAACATTATAATCTCATTCATTTTTATCCAAGTCATAATGCTACCACAAATTTTAATTATAAAGCTATATCAATTAAATCCCTTACAACATCAACCTAAGCATATCTTAATTGCTGCTCAACAACAATTTCTCCATATCACTCTTATGTAACATAAATGGAATGATCCATATTCATGGATGATGAACCTGGCATGTTCATCCCTGTTTGGCGCCATATAACCTTTCTTGTGTTGGTGCGCCGTAAAACCCCAATTCAATTCAATTCATAAATACAGCAGGTGTGTGACCAGGTCACAGGTCATGTTATCCAATTTCTCCTGAGAATTAGGTTACTGTCTCACCAGTACAAGTATATTTGCTCTTGTCTGTCTCTGAGTGGTTGGAGGGCTGGCGTGGCGCAGTCGGTAGCGCGGTGGATTTGTAACCGGAGGCCCCGGGTTCAATCCTCCGTGGTGCCACTGAGTTCCGTCGGTGTGTTCTTGGGCCTCGTCCGTCGGATGGTGACGTAAATCGGGCGGTCCCGTGTATCGGTCTATCCTCCGAGAACGTTAAAGAAACATATGAATATATTCGATAATAAGAGTAGGGCAGGTTCCCGGATTCCTATGTATCCTTCCCCTCTCTCTGGGGCGGCTCTAAATAACCTATACTGTGTTGATGAGCCGTTAAACAACATTCAATTAATTCAATTATATTTGGAAAAGCAGAATCAAAATAAAATCTTAAAATCGTACAATTTATTTTCAGTCTTTTTCTGATAGCCAAAAGTACAAAGGATACTTAATCCTTACTCGTCTATGAATGTATAATGGGATGTCCTTTCTTTGAATTTTGACCAGTCCATTTATAGTGCAAAGGGGCGTTTCGGTCAAATGACTAATGAGCACCCAGACAGTGTAAACCCCGATCAGCCTGTAAGATGTCTTGCCAGTCATTTTTGTAAAGTTCCAATTCTATATCACTTACGGTTTTTGAGAAGTAGTCACCACAAAACCGCATTTTTAAAATCTATTTTTAGCTATTGCAAGTGAAGTTTTTGGGACAAAAGTTTAACAGCCCCTATTTTGACTAAGTCAACTCTGTGGTTCATGGTCCAACATAAAAATGAAAACCCAGGTGCGCATCTTCACTTGTTGGTCAACATTTCTGTAAAGCCTCTCGACCGTGGGGTAAATTAGTTATGGAGGATCTCGCGACACATTTTTTGGGATGTACGGTCGGACGTACGGACAAGTGCAAATCTATATCCCCCTCCCCCCCCCCCCATCCCCTCCTCCGCCAAGTGGGGGCCTTAGAACTTATAATACATTATGTATTGTTTTTAAAACATTCATGAATATCTTAAACAAACGAGAATTCCTCCTTTTCAGAAACTGACCCACGTGCATTTATTTCATTTAATGAGAAACCAACTTGTGAGCTAAATTAAACTAGAACTATCACTGCTATAGCCGATGATGGGCAAAATGAAGAATAATGAATGTCTAAAATATCTGTTAATTTTATATTGTGAACGAAATTCTAAGTGAAAATAAAAGTCCATAATTCTGTAAAAAGAAATGCAGAATCGAAACACCATTAATGCAGAGACACATATCATCACGTGTATACTGTGTGTCACGTGTAATAACAATCCATGAAAAGTGTTAAAGTGAAAGCCACATGAAGTTCATTATAGAGTCAAACTTTAGTCAAATAAAGGGCCATAATTCTGTAATAAATTAGGCAAAAAATGATGGGTGAATATAGAGGGACATAAGGTCATCAATTGTTATGTGTCTATTAAGTGTGGGAACAATCAATTCGAAAATTGTTGATGAAAAAAATGTGTTAACAAGTCATTATACAATATTAGAGTGAAAAATTCTAAGTCAAACACAGGGTCAAAATCCTGTAATAAATTAGACAATCAATGATGCGTGATGTACGGGGTCATGCGGTCTTCAGTTGTTTTGAGTACATGACGTTTGGGAACAATCAATTCGAAAATGTTTGAGAAAAAAATGTGTTAATAGGTCATTATACACTATTAGAGTGGAAAATTCTAAGTGAAACAAAGGGCCATAATTCTGTAATAAATTAGGCAATCAATGATCAGTGATGCAGAGGGACATATGGTCATCAGTTGTTATGAGTATATGAAGTTTGGGGAAAATCTATTCAAAATTGTTTGAGATATGCAAGTATTGGGAAGCGACACGACGGGACAAAAACGAACATTGTCTTATGCGACGGGACGCTTGTGAAAGCGGGGTATAATACTATTAAATAATTTAAATGTAAACTAGAAGGGTGTTCCACGGAACACTTACGTTACCTTTAAAGCTATGAGTTAGATCAGGTTTCGGGTTATCATTTTCTGCAAAATGGCACAACACTGCCGAAATAAAAGTCAAGAGTTATTGGACATGTGTTACGACATTCCTTTGTGTCAGATACAGATGTTTATGGAATTTCATGAATAGTTCCGTAAACAAAGGTCAAATACTTTTGAAGTTATGACCAAGGTCAGGTTGCCGGTTAAAGTGTGACGTAAGAACGACGACGGACAACGACAGACAAAGCGATCTCGCAGCATCTGCCACGCCACTGCGGCGACACAAAAATACTGATAATCAGTCATTGACCTCAAAAAAGTTTAGATCAAGATTTAATGTATGCAAAATTATGTACTTGCCAGGATGCAACAGTTAGAGCAATGTGTATTTCCCCGGATGCAATCCTATGAATAAGTCGTACTTTTGACCATTTTGCGGTAGGTGAGAGGAGAACCGTTATTGTTTTTTGGGTTCATTAGGTCAAAGATCAACGTCACCATGACCTTTCATGTAAATACGCATTATGGATGAAACTTCGAAACCGTAACTCCCAAACTTGTGAAACTTCATAGGTATATTTGCCCTAGGTGAGGGGAGGAACACTATTGTTTTTGGGGTCAGTAGGTCAAAGGTCAATGTCACCATGAACTTTTACGGAAATACTTAGCACATACAATCATGAAACTTCATTGGTACATTGCTCTAGGTTTGCGGAGGATCCCTATTGTTTTAGGGTCAGAAGGCCAGAGTTGAAGGTCGCCAGGTCTTTATATGGAAATACAAATTCTGGATGATAACTTTGAAATCATAACACCTACACTCATCAAACTTCATTGATACATTGCCCTAGGTGAGAACAGGAACCCTATTGTTTATGGGGTAGCTAAAGGCCAAGGTCATCGTGATCTTATTTTCATTTTTCAGGAACTCATGAAACTTCCCAAGCGCATTTTGTGCTTGTTGAAAGAAGAACCTTATTGTTTTGGGTGTCAGAAGGTTACCAGGCCCCTTTAAAGCATAATACATGCATTTTTAAAGCATTTTTTGTTAGAAGGTCAATGGTCAAGGTCATAATGACCTATAGCATACACAATTACTTTAAGATAACGGGCGTATAATGCCCCATTAGTCGTCGCTCTTGTTTCGCTCGAAATGCTACCTAAATGCTAGTCCACATTCTGATTATAATAAGAACTTGGTGTTGTTGCATCATTATAATATAATATGCCGCAGGAGTCTAAGATAATAATTAAAGGTATAGGTACTTCATATTTTTAACATAAGTACATTGTTATTCAGTCCAAACAAACTGATGAACATTGAAACCAAATTCTTGATTTCCAAACTGCTTGCTCCATTCTGTGGATTAGATATTCCTACGTAAAACAAGCGTTTTCATTTTAGGGAAAAAACACAGTTTGTATAAATGGGGAGACTCGCCCTAAATGGGCGAAAAGCCATTGGTATTCTGTACGCTAGTATTATTATGTCGCTGGATAGGTTGGCTGCGCACTTGAATTGCTCTAGAAGGTTGAGGTTTCCAATACACAAACCGAAAGCGTAAAAGATAGCCCGCGTAGCGGCAGGCCAACATCTCTAACTCCTAGACACTCTTTATTTGTTAGAACGCAGCATCTCAGGAGGTGGTTTAAACCTGCAGCAAAAATGGCCAGGGCAACTGTAGGAAGACAGGGCTAAGTTTCCATATGTTTTAAATTAAGTGTTTTGGTCGTGTATACCTACAACACAAATGTGTGAATTATAGTCCTAAGCATTATGTATAGGTAATTACGGAATTAATTAAATTCAGAAAACCTGTTTATCGTGATATAATAAGTAAAGCATTAAAACAGACACGATTGAAATCCCGGGGGTCATATAAATAAAAAAATATTGAAACTGTGTATGTTGTACACGTATTATTACCGCCTATGTAAAAGTGGGATGTTAGTGTTTAAATGCATAACAGAGTTATGGCACTTGTCTGAGTTCCTTCTGTGACGGTAATTACAAGAGTGTGACGGTAAATACAATCTACTATTTTTGTTCATGTAGACTGTAAACATTTTCTGCATGGTTTACTAGTTCCATCTATTAAATGTTACGCTTGACATAAATGCTGCCATATTGCTGTTTAGCTCGATTTGTCGAACAGGGT
Source organism: Cyrtodaria siliqua (assembly GCA_037043455.1). Taxonomy (NCBI): domain Eukaryota; kingdom Metazoa; phylum Mollusca; class Bivalvia; order Adapedonta; family Hiatellidae; genus Cyrtodaria; species Cyrtodaria siliqua. The sequence continues at coordinate 13,933 of JAWPHD010006234.1, read as the reverse complement.
TAAGTTTCCATATGTTTTTAATTCAGAATTAAGTGTTTTGGTCGTGTATACCTGCAACACAAACGTGTGAATTCTAGTCAAAAGAATTATGTATAGGTAATTACGGAATTAATTATTTTCAGAAAACCTGTTCATCATGATATAATAAGTAAAGCACTAAAAGAATCACGATAGAAATCCCCGGGTCATATAAATAAAAAATATTGACAACTGTCTATGTTGTACACGTATTCTTACTGCCAATGTAAAAGTGGGATGTAAATGTTTAAATGCATAACATAATTATGGCACGTGTCTGAGTTCCTTCTGTGACTGTAAATACACGTGTGACGGTAAATACACGTGTAACGATTCATCGAATTCCTTTTAACTGTTTTGGAGTTCTGTTTGAGCTTTACTTTATTATGTTAACCAACGCACAAAGAGACGTTGACACCGGAGTGCTTAGAATTATCAATAGCTTGCCTTTTCTTCGAAAAATCCTTTTTTTTGCATGTAGATTATAAACATTTTCTGCATGGTTTACTATTTCTATCTATTAATTGTTACGCTTGACATAAATGCCGCCATATTGTTTTTTTAGCTCTATTTGTCGATAAATATATAGAGGGAGGCAATTTTTGCGAAAATATCTTGTATTCAAAATTCTGAGTACTACTGCTGTTGTCTACAATGAATGAAATATTATACATTCAGTAATAACTGGTAATTCCATTTTGTAAATCACTGTATTAAACTTCTACCTATTTATTTATTTAGTAATAATATATGTTAAAAACAAGTATTTCTTTCGTAGGAAGTGTCCCATTTGGGGTCAAATCTTAAATTGATCTTAAAATAACCACTGTGACAGCAATGTGAAATATTGCACCATTTCCACTATTAGTAATCGTTGGATTTAACATGAAATATAAATTATCTAGTCAGAAAGCGTAAGTATTTTTCTATACATTATAAGAATGTTAAGTAATCATCTATTTTCAAATCTTAATTTCAGAGGGAAAGTAGTACATGGATGTACTACAATCAGTAAGAATAGCTACATCAGTATTCAGTCATCATAAATAATAAGCTCTTCATTTCTTATAAAAGTGCAATCAAACACAAAGCATCTTTTCTTTTTAATAATTGTTTATATTTATACACAACATGTATTTATCCAACAAAGCACCTTGTCTTTTTGACAGTTTTGATGAAACAAGCAACATCTGTTGATACAGGTCAATATAACCACGAATATTATATATGTACATATGTGATATATTTATGTACATATATAATTTTTGTGGTTATATTGATAATATCTACAGAATGTAATGGATAGTGAATACAAAAGTTTTTACAGTTACCAGGTGATGTTTGTTTACATTTATAACGGTGAAGTTTGTTTACATTTATAATCCTAGTAAACACTGACTTGACATATACTCAGTTGCAAAAAAAGTGGACAGTGAGTTTTGTCTAGATTTAATTGTATAAAAAAAAAAAAAGTATTAAATTGACAAATTCCAAAATGATTATGCCATGTTCTGGTACCAACGTATTCATCATTCCATTGTCAATATCATGTTGTCATTTGTTTTTCAATAGGTCAAATCATTAAGGGTGTGTCGCTTGATAAAGAGGATAGGGTGTAAAGTAAAATGTTCAGTCTCCATTTTTTTTTGCAACTGAGTATATAAATAAATGTATTATGATGTTATTAAGTGAATTCATATTGTCCCTGTAATTGGTCCAAGGCGTGTCATATTGTCCTAAGGCCCAAGGTCAGAGGCCGTGGGCCAATATGAGTCAGAGGACCGATATATCGCGCAATTTTATTAACCCACTACAGTAGAATTTTATTTTAATAAAAACTATTTTGATATGATTTGCATTTATTTATGGTAGCGTTAATTTCATTTGTAGTGTGATAAACAAGCATGAATGACGTCACTTAAACCTTGATTGGCAAGTGTTCCTTCATATTGGTCTTTTTTTTTTATATTTGCAGACTTCCTGTTCGTATTGGCCGAGTTTACGTCGTATTATGTGTATAGTTTCTAGTCTAACACGGCTTACATAGTTTAGTTATAACATGGCGACATATATACATGAACATGGAACCTGGACATCTCAATGAAATTATATGGTACGACTCTAAATATGGCGACATAAATACATGAACATGGAGCCTGGACATCTCAATGAAATTATTTGGTACGAATCTAAATATGACTCTTATTTTAGTTATTTGGTACGTTTCCTTTCGTATAATGCATGTAGTACGATTCCTTACATATAAAATACACGCACATATTGCTTACTCGTGTCTGGAAATCTAAATGTAGTTATTTGGTACAAATCTTAACATGACGACCTTAACAAGTATATGTTTACATGTACTTGTTTGTACGTAATGTAGTTATTTGGTACGTAGCCGTCATATAAATACATGGACATGGCTGTACTTACTCGTGACTGGCCATCTGAATATAGTTAAATGGTACGAATCCCTCCTTGCCATCGAGCTCTGCTTTATACCAGTTGGGGTCATCTTTATTTAAAACCTGCAAATAATCAACAAGAATCGGTCAGTCCTACACTTACTTTTGTCTGTCTGCTGTAGCCGAATGACCCATATTAAGCTAAAGTTACTCTGTAATCCAAAAACCTTTTTATATAATTTTGAAATAGGGTGTCCTAGGATTTGTTTGTGTGTTTTTGTTGTTATAAATTTTATAGGGTAGGATGGGATTTGTTTGTCATATACCTATGATGAAGACAATATACGCATCTGTTATGGAAAGTCGTAGGGGACGCCCGATTGTAGTTTTTTTACTATGTTTTCTATATGATGTTTTCTTCGGCGCATGTTTCTATCGCTTCGGCGCATGTTTCTATAGCCGAAGTATTTTTTAATAACTTCGATACTAGAAATTTTTTGGCGTACATTCTTGCAACTTTCGCCGAACTTCGACGTAGATAATTTGCGTCGGTGCTACTAACTTCGGTACTTGCACGTTCTTCGACGCTTGTAATATGGAAAGCCGTAGCATAGTATTGATTTGTATGGGAAGCCGTAGGGGACCCCCGAAGTTATTATTTTTTTAAATCTATTTTCTATATGATTTTACTTCTGCGCATTTTTCTATTGCCGAAGTTATTTTCACGTCTTCGATTATCTTCGGTACTATCATCGGCGCATTTTTATGGAAAGCTGTTGCGAATTCATATAGAAAATATAGTAAAAAGATTAATAACTTCGAGGGTCCCCTACGGCTTTCCATAAAAATGCGTCGAAGATAGTACCGAAGTTAATCAAAGATTCAGATAGTACCGAAGTTAATCGAAGATGTGAAAAAATAACTTCGGCGATAGAAAAATGTGCCGAAGAAAATTCATATAGAAAATATAGTAAAACAATTAATAACTTTGTTTTAAATTGAAACAGAATACATTAAATAATATAATCTAAATGATGATTTGTCGATTTGATTTACCTTAGCTTAAATGGATACTTCCAAATATACAGCTGATACAATAGACGGCTCCACGGCTAAGGTTTGTTTGTGTGAACCGGGACATGCATAGTGAAGCAGTCTACTGATTGGACCATGGACGGGTCCACTATTTTTATAAGTTTGACACGTTGGTGTCGAAGTTATTGATATTACAAGAACGAGACTTAATTTGTTATGCTGTTATTAACGAAATGTTGTTCTCTTAACAGTACTGAGACGAATTATTGTATGAGATTCCCCTTTTGCCCCTACCTCCTCATTATAGTTACCTAACAAGGCAAGCCAGTCCTTTAAAAGGAAAATATATCTTGATAGCAACCTGGCACATATGCACTATATAATCAGGGCATTATATGACGGGGATATGATACGGCAGTAGAAACGTTGCATTCAACTGCAAACACTTGTCGTCCAGGTAAGTTTATCGATTATACGCTGCATTATCGATTTTCACTACGCTTATGTGGCGGTATGCGAGAGGCCTCGATGTACGGCACACCCATCTACATTGCAAACAGTCATTTAATATATATCCTTGTTTTACTGATTTTGTTTACATATTTTACATTGCCAGAAGGCCAAATAAATAACCTTCCTAATAGTGTAATTTTTTTCCAAATAACTGTTAAATAAATAGGCAAAATCTCGAGTTGGAACGAAAATGTATCGCATTTTTTCTTTTTCCAAAGCGTTTACGCATATCACCATGTGTTTATTGCTTTGGTCATCAAACATGTCTTGTTTAATAAATATTTAAATAAGGTGCATGGTTAGAAAGCCATATAAATAACCTTTCTAATGGTGTAAATTTATTCCAAATAACTGTTAAATAAATAGGTAAAATCTCGAGCTGGAAAGGAAATATCGCATTTTTTCTTTTCTTAAAGCGTTTACGTACATCACCATGTGTTTATTGTGTTGGTCATCAAACATATACATGTATTGTTTAATGAATATTTATATAAGATGTATGGTTAGAAAGACCATAGGTCTACATACTCTGGATTCGAAACATATCGTAAATCCAATTTATCCGCCGAATAATAATTTACCCATGAATACTTGCGCGTACAGGTAAGGGATTTTCTCGCATGCGCGTTGCACTAGTTACGAATCCTAGTATACATATTGTTGTTAATTTATTTGTTTTGGGAAACTTATTGAAGATAGCTGGCTATTTCAAAGACGAGTTGAAAGACAATTCTGTATTCTATAGTGATTTTGTTTTAGCTTTATGAAAAACGAACTAAATAACAAAAAATACGTTCGTTTGACCGTATGTGAAACTGCGACAGTGACGTGACTCGGCAAATTAATAATATATATATATATATAATTATATCGTTGCTGATTTGTTTATTTTGGGAAAAGTTTTTAAGTTAGCTGGCTAATTAAAAGACACGTAAAGAGATAATTCTTTCTTCTATAAAGTGATGTCTGTTTTAGCTTTACTAAAACGATCTAAATAACAAAATATCCATTCGTTTATTCGTAATAATTCCAAACTGCGACAGTGACGTGACACGGCAAATTGTTAACATATATATATTCAGATCGTTGCTGATTTGTTTCTTTTTTGGAAACGTATTTAAGCTAGCTTTTAACTTTAATAAACGAAATAAATAAGATGACCGTATTTAAAACTGCGACAATGATCATGTGACTCGGCAAATTGTACATATTATATGATATACATGCATAATGATACATGTAAGTACATAAGTTAGCTGGCTCGACTTGATTTTGGCTTGAGTTGTGTTAATTTTGTGATGATGAATCACAGATAAATTAGGTATGTGGTTCATTATAAACAGGATATTCATTTAGTGGTATATTGTTCCATATTGCACGCATGGCCTTCTAATTCATACCGAATATACAGTACGGTCGACGTGTCTGTGTCGGCATTCGTTCAGGTTTGTCACCATGTGTGCCAATAAACAGGATGTAATAATCGGTAGAATGCTTTCCTTTTTTTGTTATTACGCCCTTTTACCACTAAGTCAGACGTGTCATACCGAATATACAAGGTGGTCGTGCGAGTTATTTCGGCATATTGCCCCTTAACAATCCTTAGAAGGGCGGTAACAAATACAATCAATGGGTTGTCTTGTGGTTCAAATAACAGCATGTTGGTGATCGATAAAAGATTTCTGTTTTATTGCACGCAAGTACCCAAAGTCAAACGTGTCATACCGAATACACAGGTATCGCGTCGTTCACATAATTATAAAACACGTACATCATAACTGAATTTACACAATAATAGCAATACAAAGAAATAATTAATTTGAATATAGTACCGTAAATAAAACAATACTTTGACTTCTTAAAATTTGTATACATTTTTATGAAAAATACTCGAGATTTTTTTTTTATGAATTTTCAAACAATTTCAACTGCGTAACAACGGCTATACATAAATGCAAGGCCATAAACCACATCTTCACAATAATGGTAATACAAAGGAATATTTTTTTGAATATCGAAACATAAAAAACAGTAGTTAGACTTCTTAAAGTGTGCATAACGGCATTTTTTATAAAAAAATACTTTGAGATGTTTTTTATGAATTTTCAACCAATTTCAACTGCGTAATTTGAGAACAAAAAAAAAGACTATACAAAAATCCAAGGACATAAACCAGATCTACACAATAATGGCATTCAGAAGGAATAATTATTTATTTTGAATATCGTACCGTCAATAAAAGAGGAGTTAAATTTCTAGAAATGTACATTCTCGATTCAAGTCGAAAACTGTAGAAAAAGAAAATAAACACAGCTAGCAAGTGTATTTTCGCCGTTAAAATCCAAGTTATATTATGAATTCCATAATGTTTTCAATAAATTAAAAGCAATACATGCATATTTAAATAACTTAGCTCGATATTTGAAATATATCTCGTAGTAGTATGTTAATAATTCAGTTTTATGTCAGCATCATTTCAGGATAATCGATCGCGTCAAAAATGGTCAAGGCTCACCTGGTACCCTGTTGTTTACCGCTGAGTAATCAGGGAACCAGCTTATTCGCCATTCGGCGGATAAAAAAAGAATTAACAAGGGGCGTATAGGCCTTCTCTGTGGACACTGACCCGTTTTTTTGTTAGCGTTGGATCTCAGTCAGTGTTGTTGACTAAGATCGGTGTCGTATCCTCTGTCCTGCCACAGATGAGAAGCAGTTAGCTGAGCGCCAGCAGCCTTTATGAGTGTATGATTGGTATGTCACATGTCGGCTTTGTACATATGGAATGAGTGGTCGGCGAATCAGCAGCTGAACAAGACCTGATGTGGGGAAGGCTGGCGAGGTACATGGAGCAGGGGATTCAACAACCTGCGTGCCTGAAAGGATTTTAGCGGACCAGGGACGCAGGCTGCAGAGGCGGGGATGGCCCCCAACAACACAGCAACCAGACGGCCCATTAGCGGATGTAGGACAAACTAGTAGAGGATGTAGGCATGCAGCACCTAGGGGATGTAGGATCCAGCAACACCAGCAGCCATCACACAACGCCACAGCGAAACTACGCAGAGCATAGCGACACAGCACAACATACTTCAAGAGAAACGACGCAGATCAACACACAGATACAACCTGCACATCTAGATGAAATCCACACCTAATGCCTAGGGCGTACTGGGATTCTCTGGTGACCACGAATAGGCGGAGGGACTTAAAACCTTTGAATCACACACACACACACACACACACACACACACACGGCGTTTAGGCAGTTTCGAATCCAGGGTACCTGTATATCCATGAAAAGACAAATAAACAAGGGACCGACCATTTAGATTTCAGGCGGCGGGCCTGGGATTTTCCTTTCAGCCGGAATAAAAAAATATCATTTCTTTAAAGCCGGGATTTTTTTTATTTCGCCTAGTGCACTGGCAAGATTATTTTTTTCGTCAACTTGAAAGCCAGAATATTAATTTTTAGCTCGACTATTCGAAGAATAAGAGAGCTTATGTAATCACCCCGGGGTCGGCGTCGGCGTTGGCGTTGGCGTCGGCGTCGGCGTCCCACATCAAGGTTTGCGTGTAAGCTGTGTTTACAAGTCTATATCTCTTACATTTCTTATCCTACCACAACCAAATTTGTTCATGGGCTTCCTTGTAGCATTATCTTAAGGGCTGCATAAGCAATTTTGGTTCCTGTAACCCATGGGCTCCCATGGAACGCAAATTATGATAGCCCATAAAATGTGCCCCATTTCACATCAAATTTTGCGTGTAAGCTGTGTTTACAAGTCTATATCTCTTACAATTCTTACCCTAGCACAACCAAATTTGGCCATTAGCTTCCTTATAGCATTATCGTAAGGGCTGCTTAAGTAATTTTGGTTCCTGTAACCCCTGGGCTCCCATGGAACCCAAATTCTGATAGCCCTTAAAATATGTCTGTTTCACATCAAATTTTGCGTGTAAGCTGTGTTTACAGGTCTATATCTCTTACATTTTTTGTTCTAGCTGAACTAAATTTTGGAATTGGTTTCCTTATAGTATGTTGTAAAGGGTTGGAGAAGTAATTTTGTCTACTGCAAATTCTGGGCTCCCATGGAACCCAAATTGTGATGGCCCATAAAATGTGCAATAAATGCAGATCTAGGTTTGCATGTAAGCATGTATATATCTATAATTTTGGTTTGGGATTTGTTATAGCATTACGCATCTTATTACTTCACCCATATTTGGTCATGGGCTCCCTCCTCCCCCTCCACCCTCTACCCCCGCCCCCACTCCCCTCCACACCTTTTAATTTTTGCATATTTCTGTGTTGTTTTAATCAATTCTTACACATATATGTTGCAACCCTCCCCGCCCCGACCAGCCCGCCCCCCGCCTCTCACCCCATCACCCCCCACCACCCCCCGCTCCAGACTAGGACCATTTTTTTTTTTTTTTTACATATTTCTTTATTGTTTTAGTCAATTCTTACACACATATGTTGCACCCCTCCCCCCCCCCCCCCACCCCCCACAACCCACTCCCGCTCACCCCCGCTTGAAAATCTAATTTTTTTTTATTTTTTTTTACATATTTCTGTGTTGTTTTAGTAATTTCTTAACTTTTTTTTTTTTTTACATATTTCTTTTTTAGTCAATTCTTACACATATATGTTGCCCCCTGCCCCCGCCCCCAACCCACTCCCGCCTCTCCCCCGCTCTCCCCCACACCCCACACCCACTTGAAACTTTTATTTTTTTTACATATTTCTGTGTTGCTTTTGTCAATTCGTACACATATATGTTGCCCCCTCACTGCTTCCCCACCCCACCTACACCCGCCTCTCACCACCACGCCCCCCACCCCCACCACACTTGAATTTTTATTTTTTACATATTTCTTTGTTGTTTTAGTCCATTTTTATACATATATGTTGCCCCATCCCCCCCCCCCCCCCCAACCCACTCCTGCCTCTCACCCTCACCTCCGCTCCACACCACCACCCCCCCCTCCCCCCCACACCACCCCCACTTGAAACTATTATATATTTTTGTTACATATTTCTGTGTTGCTTTTGTCAATTCTTACACATATATCCACCCCTCTCACCTCATCATCCGCCCACGCACCCCCCCCCCCCCCTTCCCCCCCCCCCCCACCCCGCTCCAGACTAGGACTTTTTTTTTTTTTACATATTTCTTTATTGTTTTAGTCAATTCTTACACACATATGTTGACCCTCTCCCCCCACAACCCACTCCCGCCTCTCACCCCCGCTTGAAAATCTAATTTTATTGTTGTTTTTTTTACATATTTCTGTGTTGTTTTATTAATTTCTTAACTTTTTTGTTTTTTTACATATTTCTTTTTTAGTCAATTCTTACACATATATGTTGCCCCCTGCCCCCGCCCCCAACCCACTCCCGCCTCTCCCCCCGCTCTCCCCCACACCCCACCCCCACTTGAAACTTTTATTTTTTTACATATTTCTGTGTTGCTTTTGTCAATTCGTACACATATATGTTGCCCCCTCACTGCTTCCCCACCCCACCTACACCCGCCTCTCACCACCCCCCCCCCCCCCCCCCCCACCACCATACTAGATTTTTTTTTTTTTTACATATTTCTTTGTTGTTTTAGTCAATTCTTACACATATATGTTGCACCCTCCCCCCAGCCCCCAACTCACTCCCGCCTCTCCCCAACCGCTCCCCCCACCCCACCACCACTTGAAACTTTTTTTTTTTTTACATATTTCTCTGTTGCTTTTGTCAATTCTTACACATATATGTTGCCCCCTTCCCGCCCCTCCCCCCCTCCCCGCCCCCCCCCCTCATCCCAGCCTCTCTCCCCGCCCCACTTATTTTTTTTTTTTTACATATTTCTTTGTTGTTTTAGTCAATTCTTACACATGTTGCCCTCCCCACCCCGCGCCTCTAGCCCATCCCCACTCAAACTCGATTTATTAATTTATTTTTTCTTCATATTTTTGTGTTGTTTTGGTGAATTATTACATAGCTTCTTACACATATATGTTGCCCCCCCACCCCCATCCCCCCACCATCCACCCCCGCCTCTCTCCCACCCCCACCCCGCACCCCACTCAAAACTCGATTTTTTTATATTTTTTTTTACATATTTCTGTGTAGTTTTGGTCAGTTCTTACACATAGTTATGTTGTGCTCCCAACCCCACCCCACATTGTGGTAGCCTTGTTTTCTGATGGTATATACTAGCAATAAATGTATTATTCTCCGAAAAATCGAATAGTCGAGCTGCGCTGTTCTCCGACAGCTCTTGTTTTAAGTTTTACTATTCGTGGAATAAGAAGAGCTGTTGTAGATCTACTCAACGTCTGCGTCGACGTTGGCTTTCAGTCGTAGTAACTAAAAAAAAAGTCCAATTATTTCAGCACCACCGGACAGTGAAACTTGAAATATGTCATCAGTACCATCAATGACACTGGCAGACACATGTTCCATAACTCTGTCTTAACACGACCCTGTTCTTACTTTGAATTTCAGGTTTAAATGTTCTTTTTTGACAAGACAACTGAAAGTCGTACATCAACAAAATTTCAGTAAAGCTTGGAATAACACGGGCGCTAGAAGACACAAGTTCATATTAACTCTATATTGCATTTAAGCACAGTTATGTTCCTTTTTCAACTTCAAAATTCTAGTTAAAGTTTTTAGGCAAGTCCTTTTATGTCAGTAGATGATTGTTACTTATTAATACAACTTCAGTAAAGCATGGATGATAGTAGACACATGTTCCATAACTCTGTATTGCATTTTAGCAAAATTATGGTCCTTTTTTTGATAAATATTTTCTGTATTGTATTTTAGAAAAGGTGTAGCCCCTTTTCGACTTAGAATTTATTTTATTTTATTTTCTGGCAATCCATTTATTTCAATACCCACTAGCCATATATCTCTGTCAAAGGAGATTAACAAGTGTCACTCAGAGTCATCAAGGGCACTTACAGACACATGTTTCATAACTTTTTATTTCATTTTAGCCAGATGATGTTGTTTTTTTTAAACTTAGAATTCAGTTATTTTTTTTTAAGCAGCTTCATATATTTCAATGAAACTCACTACATGCATCAAATGACAATGGCAAGCCTGTAAATATCATTAACCCCATAAACGCCCACACCTTCCCCACTCCTACACCACCATCACCACAGATAAATAGACAAATATGTGTTATATTCTTTTGGTTTCTCTTCAGTTACCATGTCTGCATCCTGTTTTCTTCCCCCCACCCTGCCCATATTCATTCTGGGGTATTGCAGGTATTTTTTCGATATTTGGTATATGTAGTGTTGTTCCGATTAATCGATTTGATCGATCATCAATCAGTTATGCCTTTGATCTGATTATTCGATTAAAAACTTTCATGATCGACTTTACTCGGTTGTTGAAAATTATGGCTTATTTCATTCTCTTGTACTAAAGTATACAAGAAATAAAATGAGTTATAATTGTGCAACAAGTAATCACATATTTATAGCGGTTATCACAACTTATTTTTAAAAATATATATGTTGGTCAGTTTTATTCCGTCCCTTTATTACCAGAACATACTTGAAATGTGATTCTTTTCTTCATTTTAGTATGAAAAAGGCTTACACATGTCTTTTATAGCAGCCATGTTTAATCGATTAATGATCGATCATCGGTCGGTTAAATATTAAGATAATCGATCATGAATTTTCAGTAGATGAAACATCAGTTGCTACACCAGCAACAGCAACAGCAGCCAGCAACACAAACAGAAACAGAAACAGAAATGAAACCAGAAGTTATTAAAAACATAATTGTTACACATAATTGTTAATGATTATTTATCATGCTATGAAACTATGAAATAAAAAGTCTTAAAACAAGCATGTTTTTTCTTCTTTCTAATCAATTTCCCATTTAGTGAACTAATTATTTATTATACCTGGCGACAATCAAACACTTGTACATAATAATAATTATAGTCAAAACGTCCCCTAGTCAAAACGTCCTCCTTTAAAAAAAAAAAATTTAATACATATAATCATAATAATTAATCATTATTTTCCAAAAAAAAGAGAAGTATTTACTTACCTTAAACACGTAAAAATGTCACCAAACAGTTGTTAAACAAAATAAAACAACAAACGTAACACTGTTAATTGTTTAATAGGGGACATTTTTGGGGGGGACGTTTTGACCAATTAAAAATACGTTTTGGGACGTTTTGACCAATTTGGGGCCGTTTTGACCAGGGGACGTTTTGACTAGCAAACCTGGTATCATATTTAATATTATTAATAATGGATGTCAAACACCAATGTTAAATACTGTTATTTTCCCATTTTTGTAATAACTCATATCGCTTGTAATGTCTCCATTGAGTGAGTCACTGAATGATAGTATTTTTGTAATGTCACCCCAGTATAATTTGTACTGTCTTATGATTGCGAAGTCAAAGAAATGTCCTATGCTGAACAGTGTATGTATACATATGCAAATAAATATCAGTGAACATTTACTAAAATGGCGAACACAGTTTGCACAACCTTCTGAAGATGATTTGAAAATTTTATGCATGAGTTCGCAGTTGAAGATTTCGAAAGAACACAGAAGAACCATCGGCAGAAATTAATTTCTAGCTAGGTGCTGAGAATAGTAATTTGGAACCGGCAGATTAGTAACAATGTTTTCTCCTGTTTTATTTGAAAGGAATATTTTCTTTTTCAAACATATTTTTCAGTATAATAAAACAAATAACATTAGAAGGTTTACAAATATTCACCTCCACCTTCACAGGATTGCAATATTTACATACTACCATGACCAATGTGTAACACATTTAAGCCATTATTTTTTATTACTTGTTTTACGAACCATCAAGACAGAGATTTGCTGTAGGAAGAAAGGAAACAAATAAAAATAAAAATTTGGTAATGCATAGTTTAATTATTTTAATTTAAAGGAAGGGAACGAAATGTTCTATTAAAATCTGAGAGGAGGTAAAAACAATAAAATATCAAATTCCCTATGGAAAAATAAAATACCTAATTTCGTTTTGTGGTAGGAGGGTTCGTAAAACAAATTTATATAGAAAAATAATGGCCTTATTACAACCATCACTTATGTGTACCACATTAATTATAACCATGACTTTATATGAATATCACATTCATTACTACCATGAACAATGAATACCAAATGTACTACCATGACCACTTTATAACACGTTATACAACACATTTACTACCACCATTGCCAGTGTATACCACATTTATCACATTTATAACTACCATGACTAATGTATACCATAGTTATTACTACCATGATTTATGTACATCACATTTATTACAACCATGAATACTATCACTCACAGTCTTCTAAACTCATTTAAACTGGAGATTTCGTTAAACTTCTGAGCAGAAGCTGTAGATGTAGCCAGATTGTGGTTAAACATATTCATGTTGAATCCAGTGGCTAATGTAGTAGATCTACAGTTATCATAGACTGAATAGGGAGCCAGATTTTTTTCCCCCTCTAATTGGTCTCACAACAAGATTATTTTTTTCGAAGAATATGAGAGAAGGCTGGATTATTTTTTTCAACAATTTGAGGGACTGTTTATTTTTGTTCCCTCAAGTCAGAGCCAGGATATTTGTTTTCAACAATTCAAGGGTCAGAATATTTTTTCCAAAAAAATCCCAGGCCCCACAGAAATCAAAAAATTGTCGGTACCAAACCTTTCTATTGATTGATGTTATTTCCAACAATTTCTTCAAAGGTTAAATGAACGAGGAGAATCTCGAGTGGGTAAACAAAATAAAAGCGTTGCCGCAATCATCAAGCGGTTAATTTTTTCAGTCTAGATAATGTTTGTGAGGATAACAATACCGTACATTTAAATTATTTATTAAGTGAGCAAAATTAAATGATGTTTTTATTTTTTCTATAGAACAACTGGTAAAACCTCG